>JAXLNS010000021.1:2705000-2720000 GCA_037215915.1 Pantherophis vulpinus | reverse complement strand
GGAAGACACATTTCCATAGACATAAAATTAGAGACTCCTTGATACAAACATGGACTCAGATTAGGCAGAAATATTACAAAAAAATTCCAAATTGGCTCTCAACGATGGAGGCCCTGACCCACCCAAATAGGTGGGAGAGGGAGAAAATGGGCAGATACAAAGATATTTTGGACGAAGGAGGGAGGCTTAAACCAAATGACACCTTACGAGAGCAAGGAATAATTTTAGATTGGTGGACCTACTCACAAGTAAAATCCAGATATCAGAGAGACAAAGAACAATACGGTTTAGAACTTGGACCAATTGGATTGGATAAAGTCCTGATGGGAACAAATAAAAAGATTCTGGCAAAACTATACAATTATCTATTAGGCGACGATAAGTTCGAAGATGTCACAAAGAACCAAATAATTGCATGGGAGAAAAATATAGGGCGCGATATAAATTTTGGGGAATGGGAGGAGGCATGGAACAGAAATCTTAAACTCACTAGAGCGGTGGCATATAAGGAAAACCATTACAAAATGTTGCATAGATGGTACCTAGCCCCGGCCAGACTAGCAAAGGTATATTCCAATATACACCCCAACTGTTGGAAATGTGGCTATGGTCAAGGCACCTTCTTTCACATGTGGTGGACATGCCCAGAAGCGAAAGGATACTGGAATAAAATTAGGAGGTGGTTACAAGAAATAATTGACGAAGATATTGAACTAACACCAGAGATTTTCCTCCTGGGAATAATAAAGAAGCCATATAGAAAGGAAATAACACAATTAATGATCCACATAATTACAGCCGCTAGATTGGCATACGCACAGTACTGGAAAGAGAAAACTCAACCACCAGAAGAGCTTACAATTAAGAAAATACTCGAGTGCGCAGAGATGACTAAATTAACTTATGAATTAAATGATGAGAAGTCAGTTTACTACATGGTATGGAAAAGGTGGTACAAGTGGTTGCATGACAAAATGAAAGAAAGATCTAAAGGTGTGTTAAATATTGGTTAAAAGTGAGTTGAAATGTCACCAAGTACTATTTATGTAAATAGTTAAAACACTGCACATCCGATACTAATTGAAAATGTTATCATACTTATGTGTTTTATGTTTTTGTTTGAATGTTTGTTTTTCCTTTTTCTCTTTTTTTTATTTTTTATTTTTTTTGTTTTGTAAAAAACCTCAATAAAGTTTCTATAAAAAAAAAAGAAGATGGATAGGCAGATAGGTAGATAGATAGGAAGATAGAAGATGGATAGGTAGATAGATAGATAGATAGATAGATAGATAGATAGATAGATAGACAGATAGATAGACAGATAGGGATGGATGAATGGAGGGCTAGATAAATGATAGATAGATAGATAGATAGACAGATAGATAGATAGATACATAGATAGATAGATAGATAGAGATGGAGGGATGGAGGGTTGGATAGATAGATGATAAGTAGATGGATGGTAGGTGTCTATATGAAAGTTACTTAGATACTGTATAAGATAGATAGATAGATAGATAGATAGATAGATAGATAGATAGATAGATAGATAGATAGATAGATAGAAAGATAGAAAGATAGACAGATAAGGATGGATGAATGGAGGGCTGGATAGATAGATAGATAGATAGATAGATAGATAGATAGATAGATAGATAGATAGAGATGGAGGGATGGAGGGTTGGATAGATAGATGATAAGTAGATGGATGGTAGTTGTCTATATGAAAGTTACTTAGATACTGTAGAAGAAAGATAGATAGATAGATAGATAGATAGATAGATAGATAGATAGATAGATAGATAGATAGATAGATAGATAGATAGATGATAGACAGACAGACAGACAGACAGACAGACAGACAGACAGATAGATAGATAGATAGATCGACAGATCGACAGATCGACAGATAGGGATGGATGAATGGAGGGCTGGATAAATGATAGATAGATAGGGATGGAGTGATGAATAGATAGATGATAGGTAGATGATAGATAGATAAGTGGATATATAATAGATAGATAAAGACATAAATAGTAGATAGATAGATGATAGATAGATAGATTGATTGATTGATAGATAGATAGATAGATAGATAGATAGATAGATAGATAGATAGATAGACAGACAGATAGGGATGGATGAATGGAGGGCTGGATAAATGATAGATAGATAGATAGATAGATAGATAGATAGATAGATAGATAGAAAGATAGAAAGATAGATAGATAGATAGATGATAGATAGATAGATAGATAGATAGATAGATAGATAGATAGATAGATAGATATGTAGATAGATAGATAGATGATAGATAGATAGATAGATAGATAGATAGATAGATAGATAGATAGATAGATAGATAGAGATGGAAGGATGGAGGGTTGGATAGATAGATGATAAGTAGATGGATGGTAGGTGTCTATATGGAAGTTAGTTAGATACTGTAGAAGATAGATAGATAGATAGATAGATAGATAGATAGATAGATAGATAGATAGATAGATAGATGGTTAGATAGATAGATAGATAGATAGATAGATAGATAGATAGATAGATAGATAGATAGATAGATAGATAGATAGATAGACAGACAGATAGGGATGGATGAATGGAGGGCTGGATAAATGATAGATAGATAGATAGATAGATAGATAGATAGATAGATAGATAGATAGATAGATGATAGATAGATAGATAGATAGATAGATAGATAGATAGATAGAGATGGAGGGATGGAGGGTTGGATAGATAGATGATAAGTAGATGGATGGTAGGTGTCTATATGAAAGTTACTTAGATACTGTATAAGATAGATAGATAGATAGATAGATAGATAGATAGATAGATAGATAGATAGATAGATAGATAGATAGATAGATAGATAGAAAGATAGACAGATAAGGATGGATGAATGGAGGGCTGGATAGATAGATAGATAGATAGATAGATAGATAGATAGATAGATAGATAGATAGAGATGGAGGGATGGAGGGTTGGATAGATAGATGATAAGTAGATGGATGGTAGTTGTCTATATGAAAGTTACTTAGATACTGTAGAAGAAAGATAGATAGATAGATAGATAGATAGATAGATAGACAGATAGATAGATAGACAGATAGGGATGGATGAATGGAGGGCTAGATAAATGATAGATAGATAGATAGATAGATAGATAGATAGATAGATAGATAGATAGATAGATAGATAGATAGATAGATAGATAGACAGACAGACAGATAGGGATGGATGAATGGAGGGCTGGATAAATGATAGATAGATAGATAGATAGATAGATAGATAGATAGATAGATAGATAGATAGATAGATAGATGATAGATAGATAGATAGATAGATAGATAGATAGATAGATAGATAGATAGAGATGGAGGGATGGAGGGTTGGATAGATAGATGATAAGTAGATGGATGGTAGGTGTCTATATGAAAGTTACTTAGATACTGTATAAGATAGATAGATAGATAGATAGATAGATAGATAGATAGATAGATAGATAGAAAGATAGAAAGATAGAAAGATAGACAGATAAGGATGGATGAATGGAGGGCTGGATAGATAGATAGATAGATAGATAGATAGATAGATAGATAGATAGAAAGAAAGAAAGATAGAAAGATAGACAGATAGGGATGGATGAATGGATGGCTGGATAAATGATAGATAGATAGATAGATAGATAGATAGATAGATAGATAGATAGATGATAGATAGATAGATAGATAGATAGATAGATAGATAGATAGATAGATAGATAGATAGAAAGAAAGATAGAAAGATAGACAGATAAGGATGGATGAATGGAGGGCTGGATAGATAGATAGATAGATAGATAGATAGATAGATAGATAGAGATGGAGGGATGGAGGGTTGGATAGATAGATGATAAGTAGATGGATGGTAGTTGTCTATATGAAAGTTACTTAGATACTGTAGAAGAAAGATAGATAGATAGATAGATAGATAGATAGATAGATAGATAGATAGATAGATAGATAGAAAGATAGACAGATAAGGATGGATGAATGGAGGGCTGGATAGATAGATAGATAGATAGATAGATAGATAGATAGATAGATAGATAGATAGATAGATAGAGATGGAGGGATGGAGGGTTGGATAGATAGATGATAAGTAGATGGATGGTAGTTGTCTATATGAAAGTTACTTAGATACTGTAGAAGAAAGATAGATAGATAGATAGATAGATAGATAGATAGATAGATAGATAGATAGATAGATAGATAGATAGATAGATAGACAGATAGATAGATAGACAGATAGGGATGGATGAATGGAGGGCTAGATAAATGATAGATAGATAGATAGATAGATAGATAGATAGATAGATAGATAGATAGATAGATAGATAGATAGACAGACAGATAGGGATGGATGAATGGAGGGCTGGATAAATGATAGATAGATAGATAGATAGATAGATAGATAGATAGATAGATAGATAGATAGATAGATGATAGATAGATAGATAGATAGATAGATAGATAGATAGATAGATAGAGATGGAGGGATGGAGGGTTGGATAGATAGATGATAAGTAGATGGATGGTAGGTGTCTATATGAAAGTTACTTAGATACTGTATAAGATAGATAGATAGATAGATAGATAGATAGATAGATAGATAGATAGAAAGATAGAAAGATAGACAGATAAGGATGGATGAATGGAGGGCTGGATAGATAGATAGATAGATAGATAGATAGATAGATAGATAGATAGATAGATAGATAGAAAGAAAGATAGAAAGATAGACAGATAGGGATGGATGAATGGATGGCTGGATAAATGATAGATAGATAGATAGATAGATAGATAGATAGATAGATAGATAGATAGATAGATAGATAGATGATAGATAGATAGATAGATAGATAGATAGATAGATAGATAGATAGATAGATAGAGATGGAGGGATGGAGGGTTGGATAGATAGATGATAAGTAGATGGATGGTAGTTGTCTATATGAAAGTTACTTAGATACTGTATAAGATAGATAGATAGATAGATAGATAGATAGATAGATAGATAGATAGATAGAAAGATAGAAAGATAGAAAGATAGACAGATAAGGATGGATGAATGGAGGGCTGGATAGATAGATAGATAGATAGATAGATAGATAGATAGATAGATAGATAGATAGATAGATAGATAGATAGAGATGGAGGGATGGAGGGTTGGATAGATAGATGATAAGTAGATGGATGGTAGTTGTCTATATGAAAGTTACTTAGATACTGTAGAAGAAAGATAGATAGATAGATAGATAGATAGATAGATAGATAGATAGATAGATAGATAGACAGATAGATAGATAGACAGATAGGGATGGATGAATGGAGGGCTAGATAAATGATAGATAGATAGATAGATAGATAGATAGATAGATAGATAGATAGATAGATAGATAGACAGATAGGGATGGATGAATGGAGGGCTGGATAAATGATAGATAGATAGATAGATAGATAGATAGATAGATAGATAGATAGATAGATAGATAGATAGATAGATAGATGATAGATAGATAGATAGATAGATAGATAGATAGATAGATAGATAGATAGAGATGGAGGGATGGAGGGTTGGATAGATAGATGATAAGTAGATGGATGGTAGGTGTCTATATGAAAGTTACTTAGATACTGTATAAGATAGATAGATAGATAGATAGATAGATAGATAGATAGATAGATAGATAGAAAGAAAGATAGAAAGATAGACAGATAAGGATGGATGAATGGAGGGCTGGATAGATAGATAGATAGATAGATAGATAGATAGATAGATAGATAGATAGATAGATAGATAGAGATGGAGGGATGGAGGGTTGGATAGATAGATGATAAGTAGATGGATGGTAGTTGTCTATATGAAAGTTACTTAGATACTGTAGAAGAAAGATAGATAGATAGATAGATAGATAGATAGATAGATAGATAGATAGATAGACAGATAGATAGACAGATAGGGATGGATGAATGGAGGGCTAGATAAATGATAGATAGATAGATAGATAGACAGATAGATAGATAGATACATAGATAGATAGATAGATAGATAGAGATGGAGGGATGGAGGGTTGGATAGATAGATGATAAGTAGATGGATGGTAGGTGTCTATATGAAAGTTACTTAGATACTGTATAAGATAGATAGATAGATAGATAGATAGATAGATAGATAGATAGATAGATAGAAAGATAGAAAGATAGACAGATAAGGATGGATGAATGGAGGGCTGGATAGATAGATAGATAGATAGATAGATAGATAGATAGATAGATAGATAGATAGATAGATAGATAGAGATGGAGGGATGGAGGGTTGGATAGATAGATGATAAGTAGATGGATGGTAGTTGTCTATATGAAAGTTACTTAGATACTGTAGAAGAAAGATAGATAGATAGATAGATAGATAGATAGATAGATAGATAGATAGATAGATAGATGATAGACAGACAGACAGACAGACAGACAGACAGACAGACAGATAGATAGATAGATCGACAGATCGACAGATAGACAGATAGGGATGGATGAATGGAGGGCTGGATAAATGATAGATAGATAGGGATGGAGTGATGAATAGATAGATGATAGGTAGATGATAGATAGATAAGTGGATATATAATAGATAGATAGAGACATAAATAGTAGATAGATAGATGATAGATAGATTGATTGATAGATAGATAGATAGATAGATAGATAGATAGATAGATAGATAGATAGATAGACACATAGGGATGGATGAATGGAGGGCTGGATAAATGATAGATAGATAGATAGATAGATAGATAGATAGATAGATAGATAGATAGATAGAAAGATAGATAGATAGATAGATGATAGATAGATAGATAGATAGATAGATAGATAGATAGATAGATAGATATGTAGATAGATAGATAGATGATAGATAGATAGATAGATAGATAGATAGATAGATAGATAGATAGATAGATAGATAGAGATGGAAGGATGGAGGGTTGGATAGATAGATGATAAGTAGATGGATGGTAGGTGTCTATATGGAAGTTAGTTAGATACTGTAGAAGATAGATAGATAGATAGATAGATAGATAGATAGATAGATAGATAGATAGATAGATAGATAGATAGATAGATAGATAGATAGACAGACAGATAGGGATGGATGAATGGAGGGCTGGATAAATGACAGATAGATAGATAGATAGATAGATAGATAGATAGATAGATAGATAGATAGATAGATAGATAGATAGATAGACAGACAGATAGGGATGGATGAATGGAGGGCTAGATAAATGATAGATAGATAGATAGATAGATAGACAGATAGATAGATAGATACATAGATAGATAGATAGATAGAGATGGAGGGATGGAGGGTTGGATAGATAGATGATAAGTAGATGGATGGTAGTTGTCTATATGAAAGTTAGTTAGATACTGTAGAAGATAGATAGATAGATAGATAGATAGATAGACAGATAGGGATGGATGAATGGAGGGCTGGATAAATGATAGATAGATAGATAGATAGATAGATAGATAGATAGATAGATAGATAGATAGATAGATAGATAGATAGATGATAGATAGATAGATAGATAGATAGATAGATAGATAGATAGATAGATAGATAGATAGAGATGGAGGGATGGAGGGTTGGATAGATAGATGATAAGTAGATGGATGGTAGGTGTCTATATGAAAGTTACTTAGATACTGTATAAGATAGATAGATAGATAGATAGATAGATAGATAGATAGATAGATAGATAGAAAGAAAGATAGAAAGATAGACAGATAAGGATGGATGAATGGAGGGCTGGATAGATAGATAGATAGATAGATAGATAGATAGATAGATAGATAGATAGATAGATAGAGATGGAGGGATGGAGGGTTGGATAGATAGATGATAAGTAGATGGATGGTAGTTGTCTATATGAAAGTTACTTAGATACTGTAGAAGAAAGATAGATAGATAGATAGATAGATAGATAGATAGATAGATAGATAGATAGACAGATAGATAGACAGATAGGGATGGATGAATGGAGGGCTAGATAAATGATAGATAGATAGATAGATAGACAGATAGATAGATAGATACATAGATAGATAGATAGATAGATAGATAGAGATGGAGGGATGGAGGGTTGGATAGATAGATGATAAGTAGATGGATGGTAGGTGTCTATATGAAAGTTACTTAGATACTGTATAAGATAGATAGATAGATAGATAGATAGATAGATAGATAGATAGATAGATAGAAAGATAGAAAGATAGACAGATAAGGATGGATGAATGGAGGGCTGGATAGATAGATAGATAGATAGATAGATAGATAGATAGATAGATAGATAGATAGATAGATAGATAGAGATGGAGGGATGGAGGGTTGGATAGATAGATGATAAGTAGATGGATGGTAGTTGTCTATATGAAAGTTACTTAGATACTGTAGAAGAAAGATAGATAGATAGATAGATAGATAGATAGATAGATAGATAGATAGATAGATAGATGATAGACAGACAGACAGACAGACAGACAGACAGACAGACAGATAGATAGATAGATCGACAGATCGACAGATAGACAGATAGGGATGGATGAATGGAGGGCTGGATAAATGATAGATAGATAGGGATGGAGTGATGAATAGATAGATGATAGGTAGATGATAGATAGATAAGTGGATATATAATAGATAGATAGAGACATAAATAGTAGATAGATAGATGATAGATAGATTGATTGATAGATAGATAGATAGATAGATAGATAGATAGATAGATAGATAGATAGATAGATAGACACATAGGGATGGATGAATGGAGGGCTGGATAAATGATAGATAGATAGATAGATAGATAGATAGATAGATAGATAGATAGATAGATAGAAAGATAGATAGATAGATAGATGATAGATAGATAGATAGATAGATAGATAGATAGATAGATAGATAGATATGTAGATAGATAGATAGATGATAGATAGATAGATAGATAGATAGATAGATAGATAGATAGATAGATAGATAGATAGAGATGGAAGGATGGAGGGTTGGATAGATAGATGATAAGTAGATGGATGGTAGGTGTCTATATGGAAGTTAGTTAGATACTGTAGAAGATAGATAGATAGATAGATAGATAGATAGATAGATAGATAGATAGATAGATAGATAGATAGATAGATAGATAGATAGATAGATAGACAGACAGATAGGGATGGATGAATGGAGGGCTGGATAAATGACAGATAGATAGATAGATAGATAGATAGATAGATAGATAGATAGATAGATAGATAGATAGATAGATAGATAGACAGACAGATAGGGATGGATGAATGGAGGGCTAGATAAATGATAGATAGATAGATAGATAGATAGACAGATAGATAGATAGATACATAGATAGATAGATAGATAGAGATGGAGGGATGGAGGGTTGGATAGATAGATGATAAGTAGATGGATGGTAGTTGTCTATATGAAAGTTAGTTAGATACTGTAGAAGATAGATAGATAGATAGATAGATAGATAGATAGATAGATAGATAGATAGATAGATAGATAGATAGATAGACAGACAGATAGGGATGGATGAATGGAGGGCTGGATAAATGATAGATAGATAAATAGATAGATAGATAGATAGATAGATAGATAGATAGATAGATAGATAGATAGATAGACAGATAGATAGACAGATAGGGATGGATGAATGGAGGGCTAGATAAATGATAGATAGATAGATAGATAGATAGACAGATAGATAGATAGATACATAGATAGATAGATAGATAGAGATGGAGGGATGGAGGGTTGGATAGATAGATGATAAGTAGATGGATGGTAGTTGTCTATATGAAAGTTACTTAGATACTGTAGAAGAAAGATAGATAGATAGATAGATAGATAGATAGATAGATAGATAGATAGATAGATAGATGATAGACAGACAGACAGACAGACAGACAGACAGACAGACAGACAGACAGACAGATAGATCGACAGATCGACAGATCGACAGATAGGGATGGATGAATGGAGGGTTGGATAAATGATAGATAGATAGGGATGGAGTGATGAATAGATAGATGATAGGTAGATGATAGATAGATAAGTAGATATATAATAGATAGATAGAGACATAAATAGTAGATAGATAGATGATAGATAGATAGATTGATAGATAGATAGATAGATAGATAGATAGATAGATAGATAGATAGACAGATAGGGATGGATGAATGGAGGGCTGGATAAATGATAGATAGATAGATAGATAGATAGATAGATAGATAGATAGATAGATAGATAGATAGATAGATAGAGATGGAGGGATGGAGGGTTGGATAGATAGATGATAAGTAGATGGATGGTAGTTGTCTATATGAAAGTTACTTAGATACTGTAGAAGAAAGATAGATAGATAGATAGATAGATAGATAGATAGATAGATAGATAGACAGATAGATAGATAGACAGATAGGGATGGATGAATGGAGGGCTAGATAAATGATAGATAGATAGATAGATAGATAGATAGATAGATAGATAGATAGATAGATAGATAGATAGATAGATAGATAGACAGATAGGGATGGATGAATGGAGGGCTGGATAAATGATAGATAGATAGATAGATAGATAGATAGATAGATAGATAGATAGATAGATAGATAGATAGATAGATAGATGATAGATAGATAGATAGATAGATAGATAGATAGATAGATAGAGATGGAGGGATGGAGGGTTGGATAGATAGATGATAAGTAGATGGATGGTAGGTGTCTATATGAAAGTTACTTAGATACTGTATAAGATAGATAGATAGATAGATAGATAGATAGATAGATAGATAGATAGATAGAAAGAAAGATAGAAAGAAAGATAGAAAGATAGACAGATAAGGATGGATGAATGGAGGGCTGGATAGATAGATAGATAGATAGATAGATAGATAGATAGATAGATAGATAGATAGATAGATAGATAGAGATAGAGGGATGGAGGGTTGGATAGATAGATGATAAGTAGATGGATGGTAGTTGTCTATATGAAAGTTACTTAGATACTGTAGAAGAAAGATAGATAGATAGATAGATAGATAGATAGATAGATAGATAGATAGATAGATAGATAGATAGACAGATAGATAGACAGATAGGGATGGATGAATGGAGGGCTAGATAAATGATAGATAGATAGATAGATAGACAGATAGATAGATAGATACATAGATAGATAGATAGATAGAGATGGAGGGATGGAGGGTTGGATAGATAGATGATAAGTAGATGGATGGTAGGTGTCTATATGAAAGTTACTTAGATACTGTATAAGATAGATAGATAGATAGATAGATAGATAGATAGATAGATAGATAGATAGATAGATAGATAGAAAGATAGAAAGATAGACAGATAAGGATGGATGAATGGAGGGCTGGATAGATAGATAGATAGATAGATAGATAGATAGATAGATAGATAGATAGACAGATAGATAGACAGATAGGGATGGATGAATGGAGGGCTAGATAAATGATAGATAGATAGATAGATAGACAGATAGATAGATAGATACATAGATAGATAGATAGATAGAGATGGAGGGATGGAGGGTTGGATAGATAGATGATAAGTAGATGGATGGTAGGTGTCTATATGAAAGTTACTTAGATACTGTATAAGATAGATAGATAGATAGATAGATAGATAGATAGATAGATAGATAGATAGATAGATAGAAAGATAGAAAGATAGACAGATAAGGATGGATGAATGGAGGGCTGGATAGATAGATAGATAGATAGATAGATAGATAGATAGATAGATAGATAGATAGATAGATAGATAGAGATGGAGGGATGGAGGGTTGGATAGATAGATGATAAGTAGATGGATGGTAGTTGTCTATATGAAAGTTACTTAGATACTGTAGAAGAAAGATAGATAGATAGATAGATAGATAGATAGATAGATAGATAGATAGATAGATAGATAGATAGATAGATAGATGATAGACAGACAGACAGACAGACAGACAGACAGACAGATAGATAGATAGATCGACAGATCGACAGATAGACAGATAGGGATGGATGAATGGAGGGCTGGATAAATGATAGATAGATAGGGATGGAGTGATGAATAGATAGATGATAGGTAGATGATAGATAGATAAGTGGATATATAATAGATAGATAGAGACATAAATAGTAGATAGATAGATGATAGATAGATTGATTGATAGATAGATAGATAGATAGATAGATAGATAGATAGATAGATAGATAGATAGATAGACAGATAGGGATGGATGAATGGAGGGCTGGATAAATGATAGATAGATAGATAGATAGATAGATAGATAGATAGATAGAAAGATAGATAGATAGATAGATGATAGATAGATAGATAGATAGATAGATAGATAGATAGATAGATATGTAGATAGATAGATAGATGATAGATAGATAGATAGATAGATAGATAGATAGATAGATAGATAGATAGATAGAGATGGAAGGATGGAGGGTTGGATAGATAGATGATAAGTAGATGGATGGTAGGTGTCTATATGGAAGTTAGTTAGATACTGTAGAAGATAGATAGATAGATAGATAGATAGATAGATAGATAGATAGATAGATAGATAGATAGATAGATAGATAGATAGATAGATAGATAGACAGACAGATAGGGATGGATGAATGGAGGGCTGGATAAATGACAGATAGATAGATAGATAGATAGATAGATAGATAGATAGATAGATAGATAGATAGATAGATAGACAGACAGATAGGGATGGATGAATGGAGGGCTAGATAAATGATAGATAGATAGATAGATAGATAGACAGATAGATAGATAGATACATAGATAGATAGATAGATAGAGATGGAGGGATGGAGGGTTGGATAGATAGATGATAAGTAGATGGATGGTAGTTGTCTATATGAAAGTTAGTTAGATACTGTAGAAGATAGATAGATAGATAGATAGATAGATAGATAGATAGATAGATAGATAGATAGATAGATAGATAGATAGATAGATAGACAGACAGATAGGGATGGATGAATGGAGGGCTGGATAAATGATAGATAGATAAATAGATAGATAGATAGATAGATAGATAGATAGATAGATAGATAGATAGATAGATAGATAGACAGATAGATAGACAGATAGGGATGGATGAATGGAGGGCTAGATAAATGATAGATAGATAGATAGATAGATAGACAGATAGATAGATAGATACATAGATAGATAGATAGATAGAGATGGAGGGATGGAGGGTTGGATAGATAGATGATAAGTAGATGGATGGTAGTTGTCTATATGAAAGTTACTTAGATACTGTAGAAGAAAGATAGATAGATAGATAGATAGATAGATAGATAGATAGATAGATAGATAGATAGATAGATAGATAGATGATAGACAGACAGACAGACAGACAGACAGACAGACAGACAGACAGACAGACAGATAGATTGACAGATCGACAGATCGACAGATAGGGATGGATGAATGGAGGGTTGGATAAATGATAGATAGATAGGGATGGAGTGATGAATAGATAGATGATAGGTAGATGATAGATAGATAAGTAGATATATAATAGATAGATAGAGACATAAATAGTAGATAGATAGATGATAGATAGATAGATTGATAGATAGATAGATAGATAGATAGATAGATAGATAGATAGATAGATAGATAGATAGATAGACAGATAGGGATGGATGAATGGAGGGCTGGATAAATGATAGATAGATAGATAGATAGATAGATAGATAGATAGATAGATAGATAGATAGATAGATAGATAGAAAGAAAGATAGAAAGATAGACAGATAAGGATGGATGAATGGAGGGCTGGATAGATAGATAGATAGATAGATAGATAGATAGATAGATAGATAGATAGATAGATAGAGATGGAGGGATGGAGGGTTGGATAGATAGATGATAAGTAGATGGATGGTAGTTGTCTATATGAAAGTTACTTAGATACTGTAGAAGAAAGATAGATAGATAGATAGATAGATAGATAGATAGATAGATAGATAGATAGATAGATAGATAGATAGATGATAGACAGACAGACAGACAGACAGACAGACAGACAGATAGATAGATAGATCGACAGATCGACAGATAGACAGATAGGGATGGATGAATGGAGGGCTGGATAAATGATAGATAGATAGGGATGGAGTGATGAATAGATAGATGATAGGTAGATGATAGATAGATAAGTAGATATATAATAGATAGATAGAGACATAAATAGTAGATAGATAGATGATAGATAGATTAATAGATAGATAGATAGATAGATAGATAGATAGATAGATAGATAGATAGATAGATAGATAGACAGATAGGGATGGATGAATGGAGGGCTGGATAAATGATAGATAGATAGATAGATAGATAGATAGATAGATAGATAGATAGATAGATAGATAGATGATAGATAGATAGATAGATAGATAGATAGATAGATAGATAGATATGTAGATAGATAGATAGATGATAGATAGATAGATAGATAGATAGATAGATAGATAGATAGATAGATAGATAGAGATGGAAGGATGGAGGGTTGGATAGATAGATGATAAGTAGATGGATGGTAGGTGTCTATATGGAAGTTAGTTAGATACTGTAGAAGATAGATAGATAGATAGATAGATAGATAGATAGATAGATAGATAGATAGATAGATAGATAGATCGATCGATAGATGGTTAGATAGATAGATAGATAGATAGATAGATAGATAGATAGATAGATAGATAGATAGATAGATAGATAGATAGATAGATAGATAGATAGACAGACAGATAGGGATGGATGAATGGAGGGCTGGATAAATGATAGATAGATAGATAGATAGATAGATAGATAG
>JAXLNS010000021.1:2680000-2695000 GCA_037215915.1 Pantherophis vulpinus | reverse complement strand
GATAGATAGATAGATAGATAGATAGATGATAGATAGATAGATAGATAGATAGATAGATAGAAAGATAGACAGATAAGGATGGATGAATGGAGGGCTGGATAGATAGATAGATAGATAGATAGATAGATAGATAGATAGATAGATAGATAGATAGATAGATAGATAGATAGAGATGGAGGGATGGAGGGTTGGATAGATAGATGATAAGTAGATGGATGGTAGTTGTCTATATGAAAGTTACTTAGATACTGTAGAAGAAAGATAGATTGATAGATAGATAGATAGATAGATAGATAGATAGATAGATAGATAGATAGATAGACAGACAGATAGATAGACAGATAGGGATGGATGAATGGAGGGCTAGATAAATGATAGATAGATAGATAGATAGACAGATAGATAGATAGATACATAGATAGATAGATAGATAGATAGAGATGGAGGGATGGAGGGTTGGATAGATAGATGATAAGTAGATGGATGGTAGGTGTCTATATGAAAGTTACTTAGATACTGTATAAGATAGATGATAGATAGATAGATAGATAGATAGATAGATAGATAGATAGATAGATAGATAGAAAGATAGAAAGATAGACAGATAAGGATGGATGAATGGAGGGCTGGATAGATAGATAGATAGATAGATAGATAGATAGATAGATAGATAGATAGATAGATAGATAGATAGATAGAGATGGAGGGATGGAGGGTTGGATAGATAGATGATAAGTAGATGGATGGTAGTTGTCTATATGAAAGTTAGTTAGATACTGTAGAAGAAAGATAGATAGATAGATAGATAGATAGATAGATAGATAGATAGATAGATAGACAGACAGATAGATAGACAGATAGGGATGGATGAATGGAGGGCTAGATAAATGATAGATAGATAGATAGATAGATAGATAGATAGATAGATAGATAGATAGATAGATAAATAGATAGACAGATAGATACATAGATACATAGATAGATAGATAGATAGATAGAGATGGAGGGATGGAGGGTTGGATAGATAGATGATAAGTCGATGGATGGTAGTTGTCTATATGAAAGTTAGTTAGATACTGTAGAAGATAGATAGATAGATAGATAGATAGATAGATAGATAGATAGATAGATAGATAGATAGATAGATAGATAGATAGATAGAGAGACAGACAGATAGGGATGGATGAATGGAGGGCTGGATAAATGATAGATAGATAAATAGATAGATAGATAGATAGATAGATAGATAGATAGATAGATAGATAGATAGATAGATAGATAGATAGATAGGGATGGATGAATGGAGGGCTGGATAAATGATAGATAGATAGATAGATAGATAGATAGATAGATAGATAGATAGATAGATAGATAGATAGATAGATAGATAGATGATAGACAGACAGACAGACAGACAGACAGACAGACAGATAGATAGATAGATCGACAGATCGACAGATCGACAGATAGGGATGGATGAATGGAGGGCTGGATAAATGATAGATAGATAGGGATGGAGTGATGAATAGATAGATGATAGGTAGATGATAGATAGATAAGTAGATATATAATAGATAGATAGAGACATAAATAGTAGATAGATAGATGATAGATAGATTGATAGATAGATAGATAGATAGATAGATAGATAGATAGATAGATAGATAGATAGATAGATAGATAGATTGATAGATAGATAGATAGATAGATAGATAGACAGATAGGGATGGATGAATGGAGGGCTGGATAAATGATAGATAGATAGATAGATAGATAGATAGATAGATAGATAGATAGATAGATAGATAGATAGATAGATGATAGATAGATAGATAGATAGATAGATAGATATGTAGATAGATAGATGATAGATAGATAGATAGATAGATAGATAGATAGATAGATAGATAGATAGATAGAGATGGAAGGATGGAGGGTTGGATAGATAGATGATAAGTAGATGGATGGTAGGTGTCTATATGGAAGTTAGTTAGATACTGTAGAAGATAGATAGATAGATAGATAGATAGATAGATAGATAGATAGATAGATAGATAGATAGATAGATAGATAGATAGATAGATAGATCGATCGATAGATAGATGGTTAGATAGATAGATAGATAGATAGATAGATAGATAGATAGATAGATAGATAGATAGATAGATAGACAGACAGATAGGGATGGATGAATGGAGGGCTGGATAAATGATAGATAGATAGATAGATAGATAGATAGATAGATAGATAGATAGATAGATAGATAGATAGATAGATAGATAGATAGACAGACAGATAGGGATGGATGAATGGAGGGCTAGATAAATGATAGATAGATAGATAGATAGATAGATAGATAGATAGATAGATAGATAGATAGATAGACAGATAGATAGATAGATACATAGATAGATAGATAGATAGAGATGGAGGGATGGAGGGTTGGAGAGATAGATGATAAGTAGATGGATGGTAGTTGTCTATATGAAAGTTAGTTAGATACGGTAGAAGATAGATAGATAGATAGATAGATAGATAGATAGATAGATAGATAGATAGATAGATAGATAGACAGACAGATAGGGATGGATGAATGGAGGGCTGGATAAATGATAGATAGATAAATAGATAGATAGATAGATAGATAGATAGATAGATAGATAGATAGATAGATAGATAGATAGATAGGGATGGATGAATGGAGGGCTGGATAAATGATAGATAGATAGATAGATAGATAGATAGATAGATAGATAGATAGATAGATAGATAGATAGATAGATAGATGATAGACAGACAGACAGACAGACAGACAGATAGATGGATAGATCGACAGATCGACAGATAGACAGATAGGGATGGATGAATGGAGGGCTGGATAAATGATAGATAGATAGGGATGGAGTGATGAATAGATAGATGATAGGTAGATGATAGATAGATAAGTAGATATATAATAGATAGATAGAGACATAAATAGTAGATAGATAGATGATAGATAGATTGATAGATAGATAGATAGATAGATAGATAGATAGATAGATAGATAGATAGATAGATAGATAGATAGATAGATAGATAGATAGACAGACAGATAGGGATGGATGAATGGAGGGCTGGATAAATGATAGATATATAGATAGATAGATAGATAGATAGATTGATAGATAGATAGATAGATAGATAGATAGATAGATTGATAGATAGATAGATAGATAGATAGATAGATAGATAGATAGATAGATAGATAGATAGATAGATAGACAGACAGATAGGGATGGATGAATGGAGGGCTGGATAAATGATAGATAGATAGATAGATAGATAGATAGATAGATAGATAGACAGATAGATAGATAGACAGACAGATAGATAGACAGATAGGGATGGATGAATGGAGGGCTAGATAAATGATAGATAGATAGATAGATAGATAGATAGATAGATAGATAGATAGATAGATAGATGATAGATAGATAGATAGATAGATAGATATGTAGATAGATAGATAGATGATAGATAGATAGATAGATAGATAGATAGATAGATAGATAGATAGATAGATAGAGATGGAAGGATGGAGGGTTGGATAGATAGATGATAAGTAGATGGATGGTAGGTGTCTATATGGAAGTTAGTTAGATACTGTAGAAGATAGATAGATAGATAGATAGATAGATAGATAGATAGATAGATAGGTAGATAGATAGATAGATAGATAGATAGATAGATAGATAGATAGATAGATCGATCGATCGATCGATAGATAGATAGATAGATAGATAGATAGATAGATAGATAGATAGATAGATAGATAGATAGATAGATAGACAGACAGATAGGGATGGATGAATGGAGGGCTGGATAAATGATAGATAGATAGATAGATAGATAGATAGATAGATAGATAGATAGATAGATAGATAGATAGATAGATAGACAGACAGATAGGGATGGATGAATGGAGGGCTAGATAAATGATAGATAGATAGATAGATAGATAGACAGATAGATAGATAGATACATAGATAGATAGATAGATAGATAGAGATGGAGGGATGGAGGGTTGGATAGATAGATGATAAGTAGATGGATGGTAGTTGTCTATATGAAAGTTAGTTAGATACTGTAGAAGATAGATAGATAGATAGATAGATAGATAGATAGATAGATAGATAGATAGATAGATAGATAGATAGATAGATAGATAGATAGACAGACAGATAGGGATGGATGAATGGAGGGCTGGATAAATGATAGATAGATAAATAGATAGATAGATAGATAGATAGATAGATAGATAGATAGATAGATAGATAGATAGATAGATAGATAGATAGATAGACAGATAGGGATGGATGAATGGAGGGCTGGATAAATGATAGATAGATAGATAGATAGATAGATAGATAGATAGATAGATAGATAGATAGACAGACAGACAGACAGACAGACAGACAGACAGACAGACAGATAGATAGATAGATCGACAGATCGACAGATAGACAGATAGGGATGGATGAATGGAGGGCTGGATAAATGATAGATAGATAGGGATGGAGTGATGAATAGATAGATGATAGGTAGATGATAGATAGATAAGTAGATATATAATAGATAGATAGAGACATAAATAGTAGATAGATAGATGATAGATAGATTGATAGATAGATAGATAGATAGATAGATAGATAGATAGATAGATAGATAGATAGATAGATAGATAGATAGATAGATAGGGATGGATGAATGGAGGGCTGGATAAATGATAGATAGATAGATAGATAGATAGATAGATAGATAGATAGATAGATAGATAGATAGATAGATAGATAGACAGATAGGGATGGATGAATGGAGGGCTGGATAAATGATAGATAGATAGATAGATAGATAGATAGATAGATAGATAGATAGATAGATAGATAGATAGATAGATAGATAGATAGATAGATAGATAGATAGACAGATAGGCATGGATGAATGGAGGGCTGGATAAAAGATAGATATATAGATAGATAGATAGATAGATAGATAGATAGATAGATAGATAGATAGAGATGGAGGGATGGAGGGTTGGATAGATAGATGATAAGTAGATGGATGGTAGGTGTCTATATGAAAGTTACTTAGATACTGTATAAGATAGATAGATAGATAGATAGATAGATAGATAGATAGATAGATAGATAGATAGATAGATAGATAGATAGAAAGATAGACAGATAAGGATGGATGAATGGAGGGCTGGATAGATAGATAGATAGATAGATAGATAGATAGATAGATAGATAGATAGATAGATAGATAGATAGATAGATAGAGATGGAGGGATGGAGGGTTGGATAGATAGATGATAAGTAGATGGATGGTAGTTGTCTATATGAAAGTTACTTACATACTGTAGAAGAAAGATAGATAGATAGATAGATAGATAGATAGATAGATAGATAGATAGATAGATAGATAGATAGATAGATAGATAGATAGACAGATAGATAGACAGATAGGGATGGATGAATGGAGGGCTAGATAAATGATAGATAGATAGATAGATAGACAGATAGATAGATAGATACATAGATAGATAGATAGATAGAGATGGAGGGATGGAGGGTTGGATAGATAGATGATAAGTAGATGGATGGTAGGTGTCTATATGAAAGTTACTTAGATACTGTATAAGATAGATAGATAGATAGATAGATAGATAGATAGATAGATAGATAGATAGATAGATGATAGATAGATAGATAGATAGATAGAAAGATAGAAAGATAGACAGATAAGGATGGATGAATGGAGGGCTGGATAGATAGATAGATAGATAGATAGATAGATAGATAGATAGATAGATAGATAGATAGATAGATAGATAGAGATGGAGGGATGGAGGGTTGGATAGATAGATGATAAGTAGATGGATGGTAGTTGTCTATATGAAAGTTACTTAGATACTGTAGAAGAAAGATAGATTGATAGATAGATAGATAGATAGATAGATAGATAGATAGATAGATAGATAGATAGATAGATAGATAGATAGACAGACAGATAGATAGACAGATAGGGATGGATGAATGGAGGGCTAGATAAATGATAGATAGATAGATAGATAGACAGATAGATAGATAGATACATAGATAGATAGATAGATAGATAGATAGATAGATAGAGATGGAGGGATGGAGGGTTGGATAGATAGATGATAAGTAGATGGATGGTAGGTGTCTATATGAAAGTTACTTAGATACTGTATAAGATAGATGATAGATAGATAGATAGATAGATAGATAGATAGATAGATAGATAGATAGATAGAAAGATAGAAAGATAGACAGATAAGGATGGATGAATGGAGGGCTGGATAGATAGATAGATAGATAGATAGATAGATAGATAGATAGATAGATAGATAGATAGAGATGGAGGGATGGAGGGTTGGATAGATAGATGATAAGTAGATGGATGGTAGTTGTCTATATGAAAGTTAGTTAGATACTGTAGAAGAAAGATAGATAGATAGATAGATAGATAGATAGATAGATAGATAGATAGATAGATAGATAGACAGATAGATAGACAGATAGGGATGGATGAATGGAGGGCTAGATAAATGATAGATAGATAGATAGATAGATAGATAGATAGATAGATAGATAGATAGATAGATAGATAGATAGATAGATAGATAAATAGATAGACAGATAGATAGATAGATACATAGATAGATAGATAGATAGATAGAGATGGAGGGATGGAGGGTTGGATAGATAGATGATAAGTCGATGGATGGTAGTTGTCTATATGAAAGTTAGTTAGATACTGTAGAAGATAGATAGATAGATAGATAGATAGATAGATAGATAGATAGATAGATAGATAGATAGATAGATAGAGAGACAGACAGATAGGGATGGATGAATGGAGGGCTGGATAAATGATAGATAGATAAATAGATAGATAGATAGATAGATAGATAGATAGATAGATAGATAGATAGATAGATAGATAGATAGATAGGGATGGATGAATGGAGGGCTGGATAAATGATAGATAGATAGATAGATAGATAGATAGATAGATAGATAGATAGATAGATAGATAGATAGATAGATAGATAGATAGATGATAGACAGACAGACAGACAGACAGACAGACAGATAGATAGATAGATCGACAGATCGACAGATCGACAGATAGGGATGGATGAATGGAGGGCTGGATAAATGATAGATAGATAGGGATGGAGTGATGAATAGATAGATGATAGGTAGATGATAGATAGATAAGTAGATATATAATAGATAGATAGAGACATAAATAGTAGATAGATAGATGATAGATAGATTGATAGATAGATAGATAGATAGATAGATAGATAGATAGATAGATAGATAGATAGATAGATAGATAGATAGATTGATAGATAGATAGATAGATAGATAGACAGATAGGGATGGATGAATGGAGGGCTGGATAAATGATAGATAGATAGATAGATAGATAGATAGATAGATAGATAGATAGATAGATAGATGATAGATAGATAGACAGATAGATAGATAGATAGATAGATATGTAGATAGATAGATGATAGATAGATAGATAGATAGATAGATAGAAAGATAGAAAGATAGACAGATAAGGATGGATGAATGGAGGGCTGGATAGATAGATAGATAGATAGATAGATAGATAGATAGATAGATAGATAGATAGAGATGGAGGGATGGAGGGTTGGATAGATAGATGATAAGTAGATGGATGGTAGTTGTCTATATGAAAGTTAGTTAGATACTGTAGAAGAAAGATAGATAGATAGATAGATAGATAGATAGATAGATAGATAGATAGATAGATAGATAGATAGATAGACAGATAGATAGACAGATAGGGATGGATGAATGGAGGGCTAGATAAATGATAGATAGATAGATAGATAGATAGATAGATAGATAGATAGATAGATAGATAGATAGATAGATAGATAGATAGATAGATAGATAAATAGATAGACAGATAGATAGATAGATACATAGATAGATAGATAGATAGATAGAGATGGAGGGATGGAGGGTTGGATAGATAGATGATAAGTCGATGGATGGTAGTTGTCTATATGAAAGTTAGTTAGATACTGTAGAAGATAGATAGATAGATAGATAGATAGATAGATAGATAGATAGATAGATAGATAGATAGATAGACAGACAGATAGGGATGGATGAATGGAGGGCTGGATAAATGATAGATAGATAAATAGATAGATAGATAGATAGATAGATAGATAGATAGATAGATAGATAGATAGATAGATAGATAGGGATGGATGAATGGAGGGCTGGATAAATGATAGATAGATAGATAGATAGATAGATAGATAGATAGATAGATAGATAGATAGATAGATAGATAGATAGATGATAGACAGACAGACAGACAGACAGACAGACAGATAGATAGATAGATCGACAGATCGACAGATCGACAGATAGGGATGGATGAATGGAGGGCTGGATAAATGATAGATAGATAGGGATGGAGTGATGAATAGATAGATGATAGGTAGATGATAGATAGATAAGTAGATATATAATAGATAGATAGAGACATAAATAGTAGATAGATAGATGATAGATAGATTGATAGATAGATAGATAGATAGATAGATAGATAGATAGATAGATAGATAGATAGATAGATAGATTGATAGATAGATAGATAGATAGATAGACAGATAGGGATGGATGAATGGAGGGCTGGATAAATGATAGATAGATAGATAGATAGATAGATAGATAGATAGATAGATAGATAGATGATAGATAGATAGATAGATAGATAGATAGATAGATAGATAGATATGTAGATAGATAGATGATAGATAGATAGATAGATAGATAGATAGATAGATAGATAGATAGATAGATAGATAGATAGAGATGGAAGGATGGAGGGTTGGATAGATAGATGATAAGTAGATGGATGGTAGGTGTCTATATGGAAGTTAGTTAGATACTGTAGAAGATAGATAGATAGATAGATAGATAGATAGATAGATAGATAGATAGATAGATAGATAGATAGATAGATAGATAGATAGATAGATAGATAGATAGATGGTTAGATAGATAGATAGATAGATAGATAGATAGATAGATAGATAGATAGATAGATAGACAGACAGATAGGGATGGATGAATGGAGGGCTGGATAAATGATAGATAGATAGATAGATAGATAGATAGATAGATAGATAGATAGATAGATAGATGATAGATAGATAGATAGATAGATAGATAGATAGATAGATAGATAGAGATGGAGGGATGGAGGGTTGGATAGATAGATGATAAGTAGATGGATGGTAGGTGTCTATATGAAAGTTACTTAGATACTGTATAAGATAGATAGATAGATAGATAGATAGATAGATAGATAGATAGATAGATAGATAGATAGATAGAAAGATAGAAAGATAGAAAGATAGACAGATAAGGATGGATGAATGGAGGGCTGGATAGATAGATAGATAGATAGATAGATAGATAGATAGATAGATAGATAGATAGATAGAAAGAAAGATAGAAAGATAGACAGATAGGGATGGATGAATGGATGGCTGGATAAATGATAGATAGATAGATAGATAGATAGATGATAGATAGATAGATAGATAGATAGATGATAGATAGATAGATAGATAGATAGATAGATAGATAGATAGATAGATAGATAGATAGAGATGGAGGGATGGAGGGTTGGATAGATAGATGATAAGTAGATGGATGGTAGGTGTCTATATGAAAGTTACTTAGATACTGTATAAGATAGATAGATAGATAGATAGATAGATAGATAGATAGATAGATAGATAGATAGATAGATAGATAGATAGATAGACAGATAGATAGATAGACAGATAGGGATGGATGAATGGAGGGCTAGATAAATGATAGATAGATAGATAGATAGACAGATAGATAGATAGATACATAGATAGATAGATAGATAGAGATGGAGGGATGGAGGGTTGGATAGATAGATGATAAGTAGATGGATGGTAGGTGTCTATATGAAAGTTACTTAGATACTGTATAAGATAGATAGATAGATAGATAGATAGATAGATAGATAGATAGATAGATAGATAGATAGATAGATAGATGATAGATAGATAGATAGATAGATAGATAGATAGATAGACAGATAAGGATGGATGAATGGAGGGCTGGATAGATAGATAGATAGATAGATAGATAGATAGATAGATAGATAGATAGATAGATAGATAGATAGATAGATAGAGATGGAGGGATGGAGGGTTGGATAGATAGATGATAAGTAGATGGATGGTAGTTGTCTATATGAAAGTTACTTAGATACTGTAGAAGAAAGATAGATTGATAGATAGATAGATAGATAGATAGATAGATAGATAGATAGATAGATAGATAGATAGACAGACAGATAGATAGACAGATAGGGATGGATGAATGGAGGGCTAGATAAATGATAGATAGATAGATAGATAGACAGATAGATAGATAGATACATAGATAGATAGATAGATAGATAGAGATGGAGGGATGGAGGGTTGGATAGATAGATGATAAGTAGATGGATGGTAGGTGTCTATATGAAAGTTACTTAGATACTGTATAAGATAGATGATAGATAGATAGATAGATAGATAGATAGATAGATAGATAGATAGAAAGATAGAAAGATAGACAGATAAGGATGGATGAATGGAGGGCTGGATAGATAGATAGATAGATAGATAGATAGATAGATAGATAGATAGATAGATAGATAGAGATGGAGGGATGGAGGGTTGGATAGATAGATGATAAGTAGATGGATGGTAGTTGTCTATATGAAAGTTAGTTAGATACTGTAGAAGAAAGATAGATAGATAGATAGATAGATAGATAGATAGATAGATAGATAGATGGACAGACAGATAGATAGACAGATAGGGATGGATGAATGGAGGGCTAGATAAATGATAGATAGATAGATAGATAGATAGATAGATAGATAGATAGATAGATAGATAGATAGATAGATAAATAGATAGACAGATAGATACATAGATACATAGATAGATAGATAGATAGATAGAGATGGAGGGATGGAGGGTTGGATAGATAGATGATAAGTCGATGGATGGTAGTTGTCTATATGAAAGTTAGTTAGATACTGTAGAAGATAGATAGATAGATAGATAGATAGATAGATAGATAGATAGATAGATAGATAGATAGAGAGACAGACAGATAGGGATGGATGAATGGAGGGCTGGATAAATGATAGATAGATAAATAGATAGATAGATAGATAGATAGATAGATAGATAGATAGATAGATAGATAGATAGATAGATAGATAGGGATGGATGAATGGAGGGCTGGATAAATGATAGATAGATAGATAGATAGATAGATAGATAGATAGATAGATAGATAGATAGATAGATAGATAGATGATAGACAGACAGACAGACAGACAGACAGACAGACAGATAGATAGATAGATCGACAGATCGACAGATCGACAGATAGGGATGGATGAATGGAGGGCTGGATAAATGATAGATAGATAGGGATGGAGTGATGAATAGATAGATGATAGGTAGATGATAGATAGATAAGTAGATATATAATAGATAGATAGAGACATAAATAGTAGATAGATAGATGATAGATAGATTGATAGATAGATAGATAGATAGATAGATAGATAGATAGATAGATAGATTGATAGATAGATAGATAGATAGATAGATAGACAGATAGGGATGGATGAATGGAGGGCTGGATAAATGATAGATAGATAGATAGATAGATAGATAGATAGATAGATAGATAGATAGATAGATAGATAGATGATAGATAGATAGATAGATAGATAGATAGATAGATAGATATGTAGATAGATAGATGATAGATAGATAGATAGATAGATAGATAGATAGATAGATAGATAGATAGATAGAGATGGAAGGATGGAGGGTTGGATAGATAGATGATAAGTAGATGGATGGTAGGTGTCTATATGGAAGTTAGTTAGATACTGTAGAAGATAGATAGATAGATAGATAGATAGATAGATAGATAGATAGATAGATAGATAGATAGATAGATAGATCGATCGATAGATAGATGGTTAGATAGATAGATAGATAGATAGATAGATAGATAGATAGATAGATAGATAGATAGATAGATAGATAGATAGATAGACAGACAGATAGGGATGGATGAATGGAGGGCTGGATAAATGATAGATAGATAGATAGATAGATAGATAGATAGATAGATAGATAGATAGATAGATAGATAGATAGATAGACAGACAGATAGGGATGGATGAATGGAGGGCTAGATAAATGATAGATAGATAGATAGATAGATAGATAGATAGATAGATAGATAGATAGATAGACAGATAGATAGATAGATACATAGATAGATAGATAGATAGAGATGGAGGGATGGAGGGTTGGAGAGATAGATGATAAGTAGATGGATGGTAGTTGTCTATATGAAAGTTAGTTAGATACGGTAGAAGATAGATAGATAGATAGATAGATAGATAGATAGATAGATAGATAGATAGATAGATAGACAGACAGATAGGGATGGATGAATGGAGGGCTGGATAAATGATAGATAGATAAATAGATAGATAGATAGATAGATAGATAGATAGATAGATAGATAGATAGATAGATAGATAGATAGATAGATAGATAGATAGATAGATAGGGATGGATGAATGGAGGGCTGGATAAATGATAGATAGATAGATAGATAGATAGATAGATAGATAGATAGATAGATAGATAGATAGATAGATAGATAGATAGATGATAGACAGACAGACAGACAGACAGACAGATAGATGGATAGATCGACAGATCGACAGATAGACAGATAGGGATGGATGAATGGAGGGCTGGATAAATGATAGATAGATAGGGATGGAGTGATGAATAGATAGATGATAGGTAGATGATAGATAGATAAGTAGATATATAATAGATAGATAGAGACATAAATAGTAGATAGATAGATGATAGATAGATTGATAGATAGATAGATAGATAGATAGATAGATAGATAGATAGATAGATAGATAGATAGATAGATAGATAGATAGATAGACAGACAGATAGGGATGGATGAATGGAGGGCTGGATAAATGATAGATATATAGATAGATAGATAGATAGATAGATTGATAGATAGATAGATAGATAGATTGATAGATTGATAGATAGATAGATAGATAGATAGATAGATAGATAGATAGATAGATAGATAGATAGATAGACAGACAGATAGGGATGGATGAATGGAGGGCTGGATAAATGATAGATAGATAGATAGATAGATAGATAGATAGATAGATAGACAGATAGATAGATAGACAGACAGATAGATAGACAGATAGGGATGGATGAATGGAGGGCTAGATAAATGATAGATAGATAGATAGATAGACAGATAGATAGATAGATACATAGATAGATAGATAGATAGATAGAGATGGAGGGATGGAGGGTTGGATAGATAGATGATAAGTAGATGGATGGTAGGTGTCTATATGAAAGTTACTTAGATACTGTATAAGATAGATGATAGATAGATAGATAGATAGATAGATAGATAGATAGATAGATAGATAGATAGATAGATAGATAGATAGATAGAAAGATAGACAGATAAGGATGGATGAATGGAGGGCTGGATAGATAGATAGATAGATAGATAGATAGATGATAGATAGATAGATAGATAGATAGATAGAGATGGAGGGATGGAGGGTTGGATAGATAGATGATAAGTAGATGGATGGTAGTTGTCTATATGAAAGTTAGTTAGATACTGTAGAAGAAAGATAGATAGATAGATAGATAGATAGATAGATAGATAGATAGATAGACAGACAGATAGATAGACAGATAGGGATGGATGAATGGAGGGCTAGATAAATGATAGATAGATAGATAGATAGATAGATAGATAGATAGATAGATAGATAGATAGATAGATAGATAGATAGATAGATAAATAGATAGACAGATAGATACATAGATACATAGATAGATAGATAGATAGATAGAGATGGAGGGATGGAGGGTTGGATAGATAGATGATAAGTCGATGGATGGTAGTTGTCTATATGAAAGTTAGTTAGATACTGTAGAAGATAGATAGATAGATAGATAGATAGATAGATAGATAGATAGATAGATAGATAGATAGATAGATAGATAGATAGAGAGACAGACAGATAGGGATGGATGAATGGAGGGCTGGATAAATGATAGATAGATAAATAGATAGATAGATAGATAGATAGATAGATAGATAGATAGATAGATAGATAGATAGATAGATAGGGATGGATGAATGGAGGGCTGGATAAATGATAGATAGATAGATAGATAGATAGATAGATAGATAGATAGATAGATAGATAGATAGATAGATAGATAGATGATAGACAGACAGACAGACAGACAGACAGACAGACAGATAGATAGATAGATCGACAGATCGACAGATCGACAGATAGGGATGGATGAATGGAGGGCTGGATAAATGATAGATAGATAGGGATGGAGTGATGAATAGATAGATGATAGGTAGATGATAGATAGATAAGTAGATATATAATAGATAGATAGAGACATAAATAGTAGATAGATAGATGATAGATAGATTGATAGATAGATAGATAGATAGATAGATAGATAGATAGATAGATAGATAGATTGATAGATAGATAGATAGATAGATAGACAGATAGGGATGGATGAATGGAGGGCTGGATAAATGATAGATAGATAGATAGATAGATAGATAGATAGATAGATAGATAGATAGATAGATAGATAGATGATAGATAGATAGATAGATAGATAGATAGATAGATATGTAGATAGATAGATGATAGATAGATAGATAGATAGATAGATAGATA
>JAXLNS010000021.1:2667500-2672500 GCA_037215915.1 Pantherophis vulpinus | reverse complement strand
GATAGGGATGGATGAATGGAGGGCTGGATAAATGATAGATAGATAGATAGATAGATAGATAGATAGATAGATAGATAGATAGATAGATAGATAGATAGATAGATAGATAGACAGACAGACAGACAGACAGACAGATAGATAGATAGATCGACAGATCGACAGATAGACAGATAGGGATGGATGAATGGAGGGCTGGATAAATGATAGATAGATAGGGATGGAGTGATGAATAGATAGATGATAGGTAGATGATAGATAGATAAGTAGATATATAATAGATAGATAGAGACATAAATAGTAGATAGATAGATGATAGATAGATTGATAGATAGATAGATAGATAGATAGATAGATAGATAGATAGATAGATAGATAGATAGATAGATAGATAGAAAGATAGACAGATAAGGATGGATGAATGGAGGGCTGGATAGATAGATAGATAGATAGATAGATAGATAGATAGATAGATAGATAGATAGAGATGGAGGGATGGAGGGTTGGATAGATAGATGATAAGTAGATGGATGGTAGTTGTCTATATGAAAGTTACTTAGATACTGTAGAAGAAAGATAGATAGATAGATAGATAGATAGATAGATAGATAGATAGATAGATAGATAGATAGATAGATAGATAGATAGACAGATAGATAGACAGATAGGGATGGATGAATGGAGGGCTAGATAAATGATAGATAGATAGATAGATAGATAGATAGATAGATAGATAGATAGACAGATAGATAGATAGATACATAGATAGATAGATAGATAGATAGATAGAGATGGAGGGATGGAGGGTTGGATAGATAGATGATAAGTAGATGGATGGTAGGTGTCTATATGAAAGTTACTTAGATACTGTATAAGATAGATGATAGATAGATAGATAGATAGATAGATAGATAGATAGATAGATAGATAGAAAGATAGAAAGATAGACAGATAAGGATGGATGAATGGAGGGCTGGATAGATAGATAGATAGATAGATAGATAGATAGATAGATAGATAGATAGATAGATAGATAGATAGAGATGGAGGGATGGAGGGTTGGATAGATAGATGATAAGTAGATGGATGGTAGTTGTCTATATGAAAGTTAGTTAGATACTGTAGAAGAAAGATAGATAGATAGATAGATAGATAGATAGATAGACAGATAGATAGACAGATAGGGATGGATGAATGGAGGGCTAGATAAATGATAGATAGATAGATAGATAGATAGATAGATAGATAGATAGATAGATAGATAGATAGATAGACAGATAGATAGATAGATACATAGATAGATAGATAGATAGAGATGGAGGGATGGAGGGTTGGATAGATAGATGATAAGTAGATGGATGGTAGTTGTCTATATGAAAGTTAGTTAGATACTGTAGAAGATAGATAGATAGATAGATAGATAGATAGATAGATAGATAGATAGATAGATAGATAGACAGATAGATAGACAGATAGGGATGGATGAATGGAGGGCTAGATAAATGATAGATAGATAGATAGATAGATAGATAGATAGATAGATAGATAGATAGACAGATAGATAGATAGATACATAGATAGATAGATAGATAGATAGACAGAGATGGAGGGATGGAGGGTTGGATAGATAGATGATAAGTAGATGGATGGTAGGTGTCTATATGAAAGTTACTTAGATACTGTATAAGATAGATGATAGATAGATAGATAGATAGATAGATAGATAGATAGATAGATAGATAGAAAGATAGAAAGATAGACAGATAAGGATGGATGAATGGAGGGCTGGATAGATAGATAGATAGATAGATAGATAGATAGATAGATAGATAGATAGATAGATAGAGATGGAGGGATGGAGGGTTGGATAGATAGATGATAAGTAGATGGATGGTAGTTGTCTATATGAAAGTTAGTTAGATACTGTAGAAGAAAGATAGATAGATAGATAGATAGATAGATAGATAGATAGACAGATAGATAGACAGATAGGGATGGATGAATGGAGGGCTAGATAAATGATAGATAGATAGATAGATAGATAGATAGATAGATAGATAGATAGATAGATAGATAGATAGATAGATAGACAGATAGATAGATAGATACATAGATAGATAGATAGATAGAGATGGAGGGATGGAGGGTTGGATAGATAGATGATAAGTAGATGGATGGTAGTTGTCTATATGAAAGTTAGTTAGATACTGTAGAAGATAGATAGATAGATAGATAGATAGATAGATAGATAGATAGATAGATAGATAGATAGATAGATAGATAGACAGACAGATAGGGATGGATGAATGGAGGGCTGGATAAATGATAGATAGATAAATAGATAGATAGATAGATAGATAGATAGATAGATAGATAGATAGATAGATAGATAGATAGATAGATAGGGATGGATGAATGGAGGGCTGGATAAATGATAGATAGATAGATAGATAGATAGATAGATAGATAGATAGATAGATAGATAGATAGATAGATAGATAGTTAGATAGATGATAGACAGACAGACAGACAGACAGACAGACAGACAGATAGATAGATAGATCGACAGATCGACAGATAGACAGATAGGGATGGATGAATGGAGGGCTGGATAAATGATAGATAGATAGGGATGGAGTGATGAATAGATAGATGATAGGTAGATGCTAGATAGATAAGTAGATATATAATAGATAGAGACATAAATAATAGATAGATAGATGATAGATAGATTGATAGATAGATAGATAGATAGATAGATAGATAGATAGATAGATAGATAGATAGATAGATAGATAGATAGACAGATAGGGATGGATGAATGGAGGGCTGGATAAATGATAGATAGATAGATAGATAGATAGATAGATAGATAGATAGATAGATAGATAGATAGATAGATGATAGATAGATAGATAGATAGATAGATAGATAGATAGATAGATAGATAGATATGTAGATAGATAGATAGATGATAGATAGATAGATAGATAGATAGATAGATAGATAGATAGATAGATAGAGATGGAAGGATGGAGGGTTGGATAGATAGATGATAAGTAGATGGATGGTAGGTGTCTATATGGAAGTTAGTTAGATACTGTAGAAGATAGATAGATAGATAGATAGATCGATAGATAGATGGTTAGATAGATAGATAGATAGATAGATAGATAGATAGATAGATAGATAGATAGATAGATAGATAGACAGACAGATAGGGATGGATGAATGGAGGGCTGGATAAATGATAGATAGATAGATAGATAGATAAATAGATAGATAGATAGATAGATAGATAGATAGATAGATAGATAGATAGATGATAGATAGATAGATAGATAGATAGATAGATAGATAGATAGATATGTAGATAGATAGATAGATGATAGATAGATAGATAGATAGATAGATAGATAGATAGAGATGGAGGGATGGAGGGTTGGATAGATAGATGATAAGTAGATGGATGGTAGGTGTCTATATGAAAGTTACTTAGATACTGTATAAGATAGATGATAGATAGATAGATAGATAGATAGATAGATAGATAGATAGATAGATAGAAAGATAGAAAGATAGACAGATAAGGATGGATGAATGGAGGGCTGGATAGATAGATAGATAGATAGATAGATAGATAGATAGATAGATAGATAGATAGATAGATAGATAGATAGATAGATAGATAGAGATGGAGGGATGGAGGGTTGGATAGATAGATGATAAGTAGATGGATGGTAGTTGTCTATATGAAAGTTAGTTAGATACTGTAGAAGAAAGATAGATAGATAGATAGATAGATAGATAGATAGATAGACAGATAGATAGACAGATAGGGATGGATGAATGGAGGGCTAGATAAATGATAGATAGATAGATAGATAGATAGATAGATAGATAGATAGACAGATAGATAGATAGATACATAGATAGATAGATAGATAGAGATGGAGGGATGGAGGGTTGGATAGATAGATGATAAGTAGATGGATGGTAGTTGTCTATATGAAAGTTAGTTAGATACTGTAGAAGATAGATAGATAGATAGATAGATAGATAGATAGATAGATAGATAGATAGATAGATAGACAGACAGATAGGGATGGATGAATGGAGGGCTGGATAAATGATAGATAGATAAATAGATAGATAGATAGATAGATAGATAGATAGATAGATAGATAGATAGATAGATAGATAGATAGATAGATAGATAGGGATGGATGAATGGAGGGCTGGATAAATGATAGATAGATAGATAGATAGATAGATAGATAGATAGATAGATAGATAGATAGTTAGATAGATGATAGACAGACAGACAGACAGACAGACAGACAGACAGACAGACAGATAGATAGATAGATCGACAGATCGACAGATCGACAGATAGGGATGGATGAATGGAGGGCTGGATAAATGATAGATAGATAGGGATGGAGTGATGAATAGATAGATGATAGGTAGATGCTAGATAGATAAGTAGATATATAATAGATAGAGACATAAATAATAGATAGATAGATGATAGATAGATTGATAGATAGATAGATAGATAGATAGATAGATAGATAGATAGATAGATAGATAGATAGATAGATAGATAGATAGATAGATAGACAGATAGGGATGGATGAATGGAGGGCTGGATAAATGATAGATAGATAGATAGATAGATAGATAGATAGATAGATAGATAGACAGATAGATAGATAGATACATAGATAGATAGATAGATAGAGATGGAGGGATGGAGGGTTGGATAGATAGATGATAAGTAGATGGATGGTAGTTGTCTATATGAAAGTTAGTTAGATACTGTAGAAGATAGATAGATAGATAGATAGATAGATAGATAGATAGATAGATAGATAGATAGATAGATAGATAGATAGACAGACAGACAGATAGGGATGGATGAATGGAGGGCTGGATAAATGATAGATAGATAAATAGATAGATAGATAGATAGATAGATAGATAGATAGATAGATAGATAG
>JAXLNS010000021.1:2630000-2632500 GCA_037215915.1 Pantherophis vulpinus | reverse complement strand
AATGGAGGGCTGGATAAATGATAGATAGATAGATAGATAGATAGATAGATAGATAGATAGATAGATAGATAGATAGATAGATAGATGATAGATAGATAGATAGATAGATAGATAGATAGATAGATAGATAGATAGATATGTAGATAGATAAATAGATGATAGATAGATAGATAGATAGATAGATAGATAGATAGAGATGGAAGGATGGAGGGTTGGATAGATAGATGATAAGTAGATGGATGGTAGGTGTCTATATGGAAGTTAGTTAGATACTGTAGAAGATAGATAGATAGATAGATAGATAGATAGATAGATAGATAGATAGATAGATAGATAGATAGATAGATAGATAGATAGATAGATAGATAGATGGTTAGATAGATAGATAGATAGATAGATAGATAGATAGATAGATAGATAGATAGATAGATAGATAGATAGATAGATAGATAGATAGATAGATAGATAGACAGATAGGGATGGATGAATGGAGGGCTGGATAAATGATAGATAGATAGATAGATAGATAGATAGATAGATAGATAGATAGATAGATAGATAGATAGATAGATAGATAGACAGACAGATAGGGATGGATGAATGGAGGGCTAGATAAATGATAGATAGATACATAGATAGATAGATAGATAGAGATGGAGGGATGGAGGGTTGGATAGATAGATGATAAGTAGATGGATGGTAGTTGTCTATATGAAAGTTAGTTAGATACTGTAGAAGATAGATAGATAGATAGATAGATAGATAGATAGATAGATAGATAGATAGATAGATAGATAGATAGATAGATAGACAGACAGACAGATAGGGATGGATGAATGGAGGGCTGGATAAATGATAGATAGATAAATAGATAGATAGATAGATAGATAGATAGATAGATAGATAGATAGATAGATAGATAGATAGATAGATACGGATGGATGAATGGAGGGCTGGATAAATGATAGATAGATAGATAGATAGATAGATAGATAGATAGATAGATAGATAGATAGATAGATAGATAGATAGACCGATAGGGATGGATGAATGGAGGGCTAGATAAATGATAGATAGATAGATAGATAGACAGATAGATAGATAGATACATAGATAGATAGATAGATAGAGATGGAGGGATGGAGGGTTGGATAGATAGATGATAAGTAGATGGATGGTAGTTGTCTATATGAAAGTTAGTTAGATACTGTAGAAGATAGATAGATAGATAGATAGATAGATAGATAGATAGATAGATAGATAGATAGATAGATAGATAGACAGACAGACAGACAGATACGGATGGATGAATGGAGGGCTGGATAAATGATAGATAGATAAATAGATAGATAGATAGATAGATAGATAGATAGATAGATAGATAGATAGATAGATAGATAGATAGGGATGGATGAATGGAGAGCTGGATAAATGATAGATAGATAGATAGATAGATAGATAGATAGATAGATAGATAGATAGATAGATAGATAGATAGATGATAGACAGACAGACAGACAGACAGACAGACAGATAGATAGATAGATCGACAGATCGACAGATAGACAGATAGGGATGGATGAATGGAGGGCTGGATAAATGATAGATAGATAGGGATGGAGTGATGAATAGATAGATGATAGGTAGATGATAGATAGATAAGTAGATATATAATAGATAGATAGAGACATAAATAGTAGATAGATAGATGATAGATAGATAGATAGATAGATAGATAGATAGATAGATAGATAGATAGATAGATAGATAGATAGACAGACAGACAGATAGGGATGGATGAATGGAGGGCTGGATAAATGATAGATAGATAGATAGATAGAAAAATAGATAGATAGATAGATAGATATGTAGATAGATAGATAGATGATAGATAGATAGATAGATAGATAGATAGATAGATAGATAGATAGATAGATAGATAGAGATGGAAGGATGGAGGGTTGGATAGATAGATGATAAGTAGATGGATGGTAAGTGTCTATATGGAAGTTAGTTAGATACTGTAGAAGATAGATAGATAGATAGATAGATAGATAGATAGATAGATAGATAGATAGATAGATAGATAGATAGATAGATAGATAGATAGATAGATCGATAGATAGATAGATGGTTAGATAGATAGATAGATAGATAGATAGATAGATAGATAGATAGATAGATAGATAGATAGATAGATAGATAGATAGATAGACAGACAGATAGGGATGAATGAATGGAGGGCTGGATAAATGATAGATAGATAGATAGATAGATAGATAGATAGATAGATAGATAGATAGATAGATAGATAGATAGATAGATAGATAGATAAACAGATAGGGATGGATGAATGGAGGGCTAGATAAATGATAGATAGATAGATAGATAGATAGATAGACAGATAGATAGATAGATACATAGATAGATAGATAGAGATGGAGGGATGGAGGGTTGGATAGATAGATGATAAGTAGATGGATGGTAGTTGTCTATATGA
>JAXLNS010000021.1:2617500-2625000 GCA_037215915.1 Pantherophis vulpinus | reverse complement strand
AGATAGATAGATAGATAGATAGATAGATAGATAGATAGACAGACAGACAGATAGGGATGGATGAATGGAGGGCTGGATAAATGATAGATAGATAAATAGATAGATAGATAGATAGATAGATAGATAGATAGATAGATAGATAGATAGATAGATAGATAGGGATGGATGAATGGAGGGCTGGATAAATGATAGATAGATAGATAGATAGATAGATAGATAGATAGATAGATAGATAGATAGATAGATAGATAGATAGATAGATAGACCGATAGGGATGGATGAATGGAGGGCTAGATAAATGATAGATAGATAGATAGATAGACAGATAGATAGATAGATACATAGATAGATAGATAGATAGAGATGGAGGGATGGAGGGTTGGATAGATAGATGATAAGTAGATGGATGGTAGTTGTCTATATGAAAGTTAGTTAGATACTGTAGAAGATAGATAGATAGATAGATAGATAGATAGATAGATAGATAGATAGATAGATAGATAGATAGATAGATAGATAGATAGATAGACAGACAGACAGACAGATACGGATGGATGAATGGAGGGCTGGATAAATGATAGATAGATAAATAGATAGATAGATAGATAGATAGATAGATAGATAGATAGATAGATAGGGATGGATGAATGGAGAGCTGGATAAATGATAGATAGATAGATAGATAGATAGATAGATAGATAGATAGATAGATAGATAGATAGATAGATAGATGATAGACAGACAGACAGACAGACAGACAGACAGACAGATAGATAGATCGACAGATAGACAGATAGACAGATAGGGATGGATGAATGGAGGGCTGGATAAATGATAGATAGGGATGGAGTGATGAATAGATAGATGATAGGTAGATGATAGATAGATAAGTAGATATAAAATAGATAGATAGAGACATAAATAGTAGATAGATAGATGATAGATAGATTGATAGATAGATAGATAGATAGATATGTAGATAGATAGATAGATGATAGATAGATAGATAGATAGATAGATAGATAGATAGATAACTCGATAGAGATGGAAGGATGGAGGGTTGGATAGATAGATGATAAGTAGATGGATGGTAGGTGTCTATATGGAAGTTAGTTAGATACTGTAGAAGATAGATAGATAGATAGATAGATAGATCGATAGATAGATGGATAGATAGATAGATAGATAGATAGATAGATAGATAGATAGATAGACAGACAGATAGGGATGGATGAATGGAGGGCTGGATAAATGATAGATAGATAGATAGATAGATAGATAGATAGATAGATAGATAGATAGATAGATAGATAGATAGATAGATAGATAGATAGAGAGATAGAGAGATCGATAGATAGATATGTAGATAGATAGATAGATGATAGATAGATAGATAGATAGATCGATAGATAGATAGAGATGGAAGGATGGAGGGTTGGATAGGTAGATGATAAGTAGATGGATGGTAGGTGTCTATATGGAAGTTAGTTAGATACTGTAGAAGATAGATAGATGATAGATAGATAGATAGATAGATAGATAGATAGATAGATAGATAGACAGACAGACAGATAGGGATGGATGAATGGAGGGCTGGATAAATGATAGATAGATAGATAGATAGATAGATAGATAGATAGATAGATAGATAGATAGGTAGGGATGGAGTGATGAATAGATAGATGATAGGTAAATGATAGATAGATAAATAGATAGATAATAGATAGATACAGACATAAATAGTAGATAGATGATAGATAGATAGATAGATAGATAGATAGATAGATAGATAGATAGATAGATAGATAGATAGATAGATACATAGATAGATAGATACATAGATACATAGATACATCGATAGACAGATAGGGATGGATGAATGGAGGGCTGGATAAATGATAGATAGATAGATAGATAGATAGATAGATAGATAGATAGATAGATAGATAGATAGATAGATAGAGATGGAGGGATGGAGTGTTGGATAGATAGATGATAAGTAGATGGATGGTAGGTGTCTATATGAAAGTTACTTAGATACTGTATAAGATAGATAGATAGATAGATAGATAGATAGATACACAGATAGATAGATAGATAGAGATGGAGGGATGGAGGGTTGGATAGATAGATGATAAGTAGATGGATGGTAGTTGTCTATATGAAAGTTAGTTAGATACTGTAGAAGATAGATAGATCGATAGATAGATAGATGATAGATAGATAGATAGATAGATAGATAGATAGATAGATATGTAGATAGATAGATAGATGATAGATAGATAGATAGATAGATAGATAGATAGATAGATAGATAGAGATGGAAGGATGGAGGGTTGGATAGATAGATGATAAGTAGATGGATGGTAGGTGTCTATATGGAAGTTAGTTAGATACTGTAGAAGATAGATAGATAGATAGATAGATAGATAGATAGATAGATCGATAGATAGATGGATAGATAGATAGATAGATAGATAGATAGATAGATAGATAGATAGATAGATAGACAGACAGACAGATAGGGATGGATGAATGGAGGGCTGGATAAATGATAGATAGATAGATAGATAGATAGATAGATAGATAGATAGATAGATAGATAGATAGATAGATAGATAGATAGACAGACAGATAGGGATGGATGAATGGAGGGCTAGATAAATGATAGATAGATAGATAGATAGATAGATAGATAGATAGATAGATAGACAGATAGATACATAGATACATAGATAGATAGATAGACAGAGATGGAGGGATGGAGGGTTGGATAGATAGATGATAAGTAGATGGATGGTAGTTGTCTATATGAAAGTTAGTTAGATACTGTAGAAGATAGATAGATAGATAGATAGATAGATAGATAGATAGATAGATAGATAGATAGATAGATACATAGATAGATAGATAGACAGACAGACAGACAGACAGACAGACAGACAGACAGACAGATGTCTGGATGTCTGGATAGATAGATAGATAGATAGATAGATAGATAGATAGATAGATAGATAGATAGATAGATAGATAGATAGATAGATAGATAGATAGATAGATAGATAGATAGATAGATAGATAGATAGATGTCTGGATGTCCGGATGTCTGGATGGCTGGATGGATGGATGGCTGGATAGATAGATAGATAGATAGATAGATAGATAGATAGATAGATAGATAGATAGATAGATAGATAGATAGATAGATAGATAGATAGATAGATAGATAGATGGATTGATAGAGATGATAGATAATTGGAGGTGATAGATAGATAGATAACTAGATAGATAGATAGATAGATAGATAGGTAGATAGATAGATAGTTAGATAGATAAATAGATAGATAGAGATAGAAAGAAATGGATGGATGAATGGATGTCTGATAGATAGATAGATAGATAGATAGATAGATAGATAGATAGATAGATAGATGGATTGATAGAGATGATAGATAATTGGAGGTGATAGATAGATAGATAACTAGATAACTAGATAGATAGATAGATAGATAGGTAGATAGATAGATAGATAGATAGATAGATAGATAGATAGATAGATAGATAGTTAGATAGATAAATAGATAGAGATAGAAAGAAATGGATGGATGAATGGATGTCTGATAGATAGATAGATAGATAGATAGATAGATAGATAGATAGATGGATTGATAGAGATGATAGATAATTGGAGGTGATAGATCGATAGATAACTAGATAACTAGATAGATAGATAGATAGGTAGATAGATAGATAGATAGATAGATAGATAGATAGATAGATAGATAGATAGATAGATAGATAGTTAGATAGATAAATAGATAGAGATAGAAAGAAATGGATGGATGAATGGATGTCTGATAGATAGATAGATAGATAGATAGATAGATAGATAGATAGATAGATAGATAGATTGATAGAGATGATAGATAATTGGAGGTGATAGATCGATAGATAACTAGATAACTAGATAGATAGATAGATAGATAGGTAGATAGATAGATAGATAGATAGATAGATAGATAGATAGATAGATAGATAGTTAGATAGATAAATAGAGATAGAAAGAAATGGATGGATGAATGGATGTCTGATAGATAGATAGATAGATAGATAGATAGATAGATAGATAGATGGATTGATAGAGATGATAGATAATTGGAGGTGATAGATCGATAGATAACTAGATAACTAGATAGATAGATAGATAGATAGATAGATAGATAGATAGATAGATAGATAGATAGAGATAGAAAGAAATGGATGGATGAATGGATATCTGGATAGATAGATAGATAGATAGATAGATAGATAGATAGATAGATAGGTAGATAGATAGATAGATAGATAGATAGATAGATAGATAGATAGATAGTTAGATAAATAGATAGATAGAGATAGAAAGAAATGGATGGATGAATGGATGTCTGATAGATAGATAGATAGATAGATAGATAGATAGATAGATAGATAGATAGATAGATAGATGGATTGATAGAGATGATAGATAATTGGAGGTGATAGATAGATAGATAACTAGATAACTAGATAGATAGATAGATAGATAGGTAGATAGATAGATAGATAGATAGATAGATAGATAGATAGATAGATAGATAGATAGTTAGATAGATAAATAGATAGAGATAGAAAGAAATGGATGGATGAATGGATGTCTGATAGATAGATAGATAGATAGATAGATAGATAGATAGATAGATGGATTGATAGAGATGATAGATAATTGGAGGTGATAGATAGATAGATAACTAGATAACTAGATAGATAGATAGATAGATAGGTAGATAGATAGATAGATAGATAGATAGATAGATAGATAGATAGATAGATAGATGGATTGATAGAGATGATAGATAATTGGAGGTGATAGATCGATAGATAACTAGATAACTAGATAGATAGATAGATAGATAGGTAGATAGATAGATAGATAGATAGATAGATAGATAGATAGATAGATAGTTAGATAGATAAATAGAGATAGAAAGAAATGGATGGATGAATGGATGTCTGATAGATAGATAGATAGATAGATAGATAGATAGATAGATAGATGGATTGATAGAGATGATAGATAATTGGAGGTGATAGATCGATAGATAACTAGATAACTAGATAGATAGATAGATAGATAGATAGATAGATAGATAGATAGATAGATAGATAGATAGAGATAGAAAGAAATGGATGGATGAATGGATATCTGGATAGATAGATAGATAGATAGATAGATAGATAGATAGATAGATAGATAGGTAGATAGATAGATAGATAGATAGATAGATAGATAGATAGATAGATAGATAGTTAGATAGATAAATAGATAGATAGAGATAGAAAGAAATGGATGGATGAATGGATGTCTGATAGATAGATAGATAGATAGATAGATAGATAGATAGATAGATAGATAGATGGATTGATAGAGATGATAGATAATTGGAGGTGATAGATAGATAGATAACTAGATAACTAGATAGATAGATAGATAGATAGGTAGATAGATAGATAGATAGATAGATAGATAGATAGATAGATAGATAGATAGATAGTTAGATAGATAAATAGATAGAGATAGAAAGAAATGGATGGATGAATGGATGTCTGATAGATAGATAGATAGATAGATAGATAGATAGATAGATGGATTGATAGAGATGATAGATAATTGGAGGTGATAGATAGATAGATAACTAGATAACTAGATAGATAGATAGATAGATAGGTAGATAGATAGATAGATAGATAGATAGATAGATAGATAGATAGATAGATAGATAGATAGTTAGATAGATAAATAGATAGAGATAGAAAGAAATGGATGGATGAATGGATGTCTGATAGATAGATAGATAGATAGATAGATAGATAGATAGATAGATAGATAGATAGATGGATTGATAGAGATGATAGATAATTGGAGGTGATAGATCGATAGATAACTAGATAACTAGATAGATAGATAGATAGATAGGTAGATAGATAGATAGATAGATAGATAGATAGATAGATAGATAGATAGATAGTTAGATAGATAAATAGAGATAGAAAGAAATGGATGGATGAATGGATGTCTGATAGATAGATAGATAGATAGATAGATAGATAGATAGATAGATAGATGGATTGATAGAGATGATAGATAATTGGAGGTGATAGATCGATAGATAACTAGATAACTAGATAGATAGATAGATAGATAGATAGATAGATAGATAGATAGATAGATAGATAGATAGATAGATAGAGATAGAAAGAAATGGATGGATGAATGGATATCTGGATAGATAGATAGATAGATAGATAGATAGATAGATAGATAGATAGATAGATAGATAGATAGATAGATACAGCCATACAGCCATACAGCCATACATACATAAATGTCTGGATGTCTGGATGTCTGGATAGATAGATAGATAGATAGATAGATAGACAGACAGACAGACAGACAGACAGACAGACAGACAGACAGATAGATAGATAGATAGATAGATAGATAGATAGAGATAGAAAGAAATGGATGGATGAATGGATATCTGGATAGATAGATAGATAGATAGATAGATAGATAGATAGATAGATAGATAGATAGATAGATAGATAGATAGATAGATAGATAAATGTCTGGATGTCTGGATGTCTGGATGTCTGGATGGCTGGCTGGATAGATAGATAGATAGATAGATAGATAGATAGATAGATAGATAGATAGATAGATAGATAGATAGATAGATAGATAGACAGACAGACAGACAGACAGACAGACAGACAGACAGACAGACAGATGTCTGGATGTCTGGATAGATAGATAGATAGACAGATAGATAGACAGAGAGACAGACAGACAGACAGAAAGACAGACAGACAGATGTCTGGATGTCTGGATAGATAGATAGATAGATAGATAGATAGATAGATAGATAGATAGATAGATAGATAGATAGATAGATAGATAGATAGATAGATGGATTGATAGAGATGATAGATAATTGGAGGTGATAGATAGATAGATAACTAGATAACTAGGTAGATAGATAGATAGGTAGATAGATAGATAGATAGATAGTTAGATAGATAAATAGATAGAGATAGAAAGAAATGGATGGATGAATGGATGTCTGATAGATAGATAGATAGATAGATAGATAGATAGATAGATAGATAGATAGATAGATAGATAGATAGAGATAGAAAGAAATGGATGGATGAATGGATATCTGGATAGATAGATAGATAGATAGATAGATAGATAGATAGATAGATAGATAGATAGATAGATAGATAGATAGATAGATAGATACAGCCATACAGCCATACAGCCATACATACATAAATGTCTGGATGTCTGGATGTCTGGATAGATAGATAGATAGATAGATGGATGGATTGATAGAGATGATAGATAATTGGAGGTGATAGATAGATAGATAACTAGATAACTAGATCGATAGATAGGTAGATAGATAGATAGATAGATAG
>JAXLNS010000021.1:2597500-2600000 GCA_037215915.1 Pantherophis vulpinus | reverse complement strand
TGGATTGATAGAGATGATAGATAATTGGAGGTGATAGATAGATAGATAACTAGATAGATAGATAGATAGATAGGTAGATAGATAGATAGATAGATAGATAGATAGATAGATAGATAGATAGTTAGATAGATAAATAGATAGAGATAGAAAGAAATGGATGGATGAATGGATGTCTGATAGATAGATAGATAGATAGATAGATAGATAGATAGATAGATAGATAGATGGATTGATAGAGATGATAGATAATTGGAGGTGATAGATAGATAACTAGATAACTAGATAGATAGATAGATAGATAGATAGATAGGTAGATAGATAAATAGATAGATAGATAGATAGATAGATAGATAGATAGATAGATAGATAGTTAGATAGATAAATAGATAGAGATAGAAAGAAATGGATGGATGAATGGATGTCTGATAGATAGATAGATAGATAGATAGATAGATAGATAGATAGATAGATAGATAGATAGATGGATTGATAGAGATGATAGATAATTGGAGGTGATAGATCGATAGATAACTAGATAACTAGATAGATAGATAGATAGATAGGTAGATAGATAGATAGATAGATAGATAGATAGATAGATAGATAGATAGATAGATAGATAAATGTCTGGATGTCTGGATGTCTGGATGTCTGGATGGATGGCTGGATAGATAGATAGATAGATAGATAGATAGATAGATAGATAGATAGATAGATAGATAGATAGATAGATAGATAGATAGATAGATAGATAGATAGATAGATAGATAGATAGATAGATACAGCCATACAGCCATACAGCCATACATACATAAATGTCGGATTGTCTGGATGTCTGGATAGATAGATAGATAGATAGACAGACAGACAGACAGACAGACAGACAGACAGACAGACAGACAGACAGACAGACAGACAGATAGATAGATAGATAGATAGATAGATACAGCCATACAGCCATACAGCCATACATACATAAATGTCTGGATGTCTGGATGTCTGGATAGATAGATAGATAGACAGATAGATAGACAGAGAGACAGACAGACAGACAGACAGACAGACAGACAGATGTCTGGATGTCTGGATAGATAGATAGATAGATAGATAGATAGATAGATAGATAGATAGATAGATGGATTGATAGAGATGATAGATAATTGGAGGTGATAGATAGATAGATAACTAGATAACTAGGTAGATAGATAGATAGGTAGATAGATAGATAGATAGTTAGATAGATAAATAGATAGAGATAGAAAGAAATGGATGGATGAATGGATGTCTGGATAGATAGATAGATAGACAGATAGATAGACAGAGAGACAGACAGACAGACAGACAGACAGACAGACAGATGTCTGGATGTCTGGATAGATAGATAGATAGATAGATAGATAGATAGATAGATAGATAGATAGATAGATAGATAGATAGATAGATAGACAGATAAATGTCTGGATGTCTGGATGTCTGGATGTCTGGATGGCTGGCTGGATAGATAGATAGATAGATAGATAGATAGATAGATAGATAGATAGATAGATAGATAGATAGATAGATAGATAGATAGATAGATAGATAGATGATAGATAGATAGATAGATAGATAGACAGACAGACAGACAGACAGACAGACAGACAGACAGATGTCTGGATGTCTGGATAGATAGATAGATAGATAGATGATAGATAGATAGATAGATAGATAGATAGATAGATAGATAGATAGATAGATAGATAGATAGATAGATAGATGGATGGATGGATGTCCGGATGTCCGGATGTCCGGATGTCTGGATGGATGGATGGATGGATAGATAGATAGATAGATAGATAGATAGATAGATAGATAGATAGATAGATAGATAGATAGATGGATGGATTGATAGAGATGATAGATAATTGGAGGTGATAGATAGATAGATAACTAGATAGATAGATAGATAGATAGGTAGATAGATAGATAGATAGATAGATAGATAGATAGATAGATAGATAGATAGATAGATAGATGGATTGATAGAGATGATAGATAATTGGAGGTGATAGATAGATAACTAGATAACTAGATAGATAGATAGATAGATAGATAGATAGATAGGTAGATAGATAAATAGATAGATAGATAGATAGATAGATAGATAGATAGATAGATAGATAGATAGTTAGATAGATAAATAGATAGAGATAGAAAGAAATGGATGGATGAATGGATGTCTGATAGATAGATAGATAGATAGATAGATAGATAGATAGATAGATAGATAGATGGATTGATAGAGATGATAGATAATTGGAGGTGATAGATCGATAGATAACTAGATAACTAGATAGATAGATAGATAGATAGGTAGATAGATAGATAGATAGATAGATAGATAGATAGATAGATAGATAGATAGATAGATAGATAAATGTCTGGATGTCTGGATGTCTGGATGTCTGGATGGATGGCTGGATAGATAGATAGATAGATAGATAGATAGATAGATAGATAG
>JAXLNS010000021.1:2582500-2595000 GCA_037215915.1 Pantherophis vulpinus | reverse complement strand
AGATAGATAGAGATAGAAAGAAATGGATGGATGAATGGATATCTGGATAGATAGATAGATAGATAGATAGATAGATAGATAGATAGATAGATAGATAGATAGATAGATAGATAGATACAGCCATACAGCCATACATACATAAATGTCTGGATGTCTGGATGTCTGGATAGATAGATAGATAGACAGAGAGACAGACAGACAGACAGACAGACAAATGTCTGGATGTCTGGATAGATAGATAGATAGATAGATAGATAGATAGATAGATAGATAGATAGATAGATAGATAGATAGATAGATAGATAGATAGATAGATAGATAGATAGATAGATAGATAGATAGATAAATGTCTGGATGTCTGGATAGATAGATAGATAGATAGATAGATAGATAGATAGATAGATAGATAGATAGATAGATAGATAGATAGACAGACAGACAGACAGATAGATAGATAGATAGATACATACATACATACATACTTACATACATACATACATACATAGATAAATGTCTGGATGTCTGGATGGATAGATAGATAGATAGATAGATAGATAGATAGATAGATAGATAGATAGATAGATAGATAGATAGACAGACAGACAGACAGACAGACAGACAGACAGACAGACAGACAGATAGATGTCTGGATGTCTGGATAGATAGATAGATAGATAGATAGATAGATAGATAGATAGATAGATAGATAGATAGATAGATAGATAGATAGATAGATAGATAGATAGATAGATATAGAAAGAAATGGATGGATGAATGGAAATCTGGATAGATAGATAGATAGATAGATAGATAGATAGATAGATAGATAGATAGATAGATAGAGAGATAGAGAGATAGAGAGATAGAGAGATAGAGAGATAGAGAGATAGAGAGATAGATACAGCCATACAGCCATACAGCCATACATACATAAATGTCTGGATGTCTGGATGTCTGGATAGATAGATAGATAGATAGATAGACAGAGAGACAGACAGACAGACAGACAGACAGACAAATGTCTGGATGTCTGGATAGATAGATAGATAGATAGATAGATAGATAGATAGATAGATAGATAGATAGATAGATAGATAGATAGATAGATAGATAGATAGATAGATAGAGATAGAAAGAAATGGATGGATGAATGGATGTCTGGATAGATAGATGATAGATAGATAGATAGATAGATAGATAGATAGATAGATAGATAGATAGATAGATAGATAGATAGATAGATAGATAGATAGATAGATAAATGTCTGGATGTCTGGATAGATAGATAGATAGATAGATAGATAGATAGATAGATAGATAGATAGATAGATAGATAGATAGACAGATAGATAGACAGATAGATAGATACATACATACATACATACATACTTACATACATACATACATACATAGATAAATGTCTGGATGTCTGGATGGATAGATAGATAGATAGATAGATAGATAGATAGATAGATAGATAGATAGACAGACAGACAGACAGACAGACAGACAGACAGACAGACAGACAGACAGACAGATAGATGTCTGGATGTCTGGATAGATAGATAGATAGATAGATAGATAGATAGATAGATAGATAGATAGATAGATAGATAGATAGATAGATAGATAGATAGATGATAGATAGATAGATAGATAGATACAGCCATACAGCCATACAGCCATACATACATAAATGTCTGGATGTCTGGATGTCTGGATAGATAGATAGAGAGATAGATAGACAGACAGACAGACAGACAGACAGACAGACAGACAGACAGACAGACAGACAGACAGACAGACAGATGTCTGGATGTCTGGATAGATAGATAGATAGATAGATAGATAGATAGATAGATAGATAGATAGATAGATAGATAGATAGATAGATAGATAGATAGATAGATAGATAGAGATAGAAAGAAATGGATGGATGAATGGATATCTGGATAGATAGATAGATAGATAGATAGATAGATAGATAGATAGATAGATAGATAGATAGATAGATAGATAGATAGATAGATAGATAGATAGATAGATAGATACAGCCATACAGCCATACAGCCATACATACATAAATGTCTGGATGTCTGGATGTCTGGATAGATAGATAGATAGACAGAGAGACAGACAGACAGACAGACAGACAAATGTCTGGATGTCTGGATAGATAGATAGATAGATAGATAGATAGATAGATAGATAGATAGATAGATAGATAGATAGATAGATAGATAGATAGATAGATAGATAGATAGATAGATAGATAGATAGATAGATAGATAGATAGATAAATGTCTGGATGTCTGGATAGATAGATAGATAGATAGATAGATAGATAGATAGATAGATAGATAGATAGATAGATAGATAGATAGACAGACAGACAGACAGATAGATAGATAGATAGATAGATACATACATACATACTTACATACATACATACATACATAGATAAATGTCTGGATGTCTGGATGGATAGATAGATAGATAGATAGATAGATAGATAGATAGATAGATAGATAGATAGACAGACAGACAGACAGACAGACAGACAGACAGACAGACAGACAGATAGATGTCTGGATGTCTGGATAGATAGATAGATAGATAGATAGATAGATAGATAGATAGATAGATAGATAGATAGATAGATAGATAGATAGATAGATAGATAGATAGATAGATAGATATAGAAAGAAATGGATGGATGAATGGAAATCTGGATAGATAGATAGATAGATAGATAGATAGATAGATAGATAGATAGATAGATAGATAGATAGATAGAGAGATAGAGAGATAGAGAGATAGAGAGATAGAGAGATAGAGAGATAGATACAGCCATACAGCCATACAGCCATACATACATAAATGTCTGGATGTCTGGATGTCTGGATAGATAGATAGATAGATAGATAGACAGAGAGACAGACAGACAGACAGACAGACAGACAAATGTCTGGATGTCTGGATAGATAGATAGATAGATAGATAGATAGATAGATAGATAGATAGATAGATAGATAGATAGATAGATAGAGATAGAAAGAAATGGATGGATGAATGGATGTCTGGATAGATAGATGATAGATAGATAGATAGATAGATAGATAGATAGATAGATAGATAGATAGATAGATAAATGTCTGGATGTCTGGATAGATAGATAGATAGATAGATAGATAGATAGATAGATAGATAGATAGATAGATAGATAGACAGATAGATAGACAGATAGATAGATACATACATACATACATACATACTTACATACATACATACATACATAGATAAATGTCTGGATGTCTGGATGGATAGATAGATAGATAGATAGATAGATAGATAGATAGATAGATAGACAGACAGACAGACAGACAGACAGACAGACAGACAGACAGACAGACAGATAGATGTCTGGATGTCTGGATAGATAGATAGATAGATAGATAGATAGATAGATAGATAGATAGATAGATAGATAGATAGATAGATAGATAGATAGATAGATAGATAGATAGATAGATAGAGATAGAAAGAAATGTCTGGATGAATGGATATCTGGATAGATAGATAGATAGATAGATAGATAGATAGATAGATAGATAGATAGATAGATAGACAGAGAGACAGACAGACAGACAGACAGACAGACAGACAGACAGATGTCTGGATGTCTGGATAGATAGATAGATAGATAGATAGATAGATAGATAGATAGATAGATAGATAGATGGATGGATTGATAGAGATGATAGATAATTGGAGGTGATAGATAGATAGATAACTAGATAACTAGATCGATAGATAGGTAGATAGATAGATAGATAGATAGATAGATAGATAGATAGATAGATAGATAGATAGATAGATAGATACATACATACATACATACATACATACATACTTACATACATACATACATACATACATACATAGATAAATGTCTGGATGTCTGGATGGATAGATAGATAGATAGATAGATAGATAGATAGATAGATAGATAGATAGATAGATAGATAGATAGATAGATAGACAGACAGACAGACAGACAGACAGATGTCTGGATGTCTAGATAGATAGATAGATAGATAGATAGATAGATAGATAGATAGATAGATAGATAGATAGATAGATAGATAGATAGATAGATAGATAGATAGATAGATAGATAGATAATTGTCTGGATGTCTGGATGTCTGGATGTCTGGATGGATGGCTGGATAGATAGATAGATAGATAGATAGATAGATAGATAGATAGATAGATAGACAGACAGACAGACAGACAGACAGACAGACAGACAGACAGACAGATGTCTGGATGTCTGGATAGATAGATAGATAGATAGATAGATAGATAGATAGATAGATAGATAGATAGATAGATAGATAGATAGATAGATAGATAGATAGATAGATAGATAGATAGATAGATGTCTGGATGTCTGGATGTCTGGATGGATGGATGGATGTCTGGATAGATAGATAGATAGATAGATAGATAGATAGATAGATAGATAGATAGATAGATAGATAGATAGATAGATAGATAGATAGATAGATAGATAGATAGATAGATAGATAAATGTCTGGATGTCTGGATGTCTGGATGTCTGGATGGCTGGCTGGCTGGCTGGATAGATAGATAGATAGATAGATAGATAGATAGATAGATAGATAGATAGATAGATAGATAGATAGATAGATAGATAGATAGATAGATAGACAGACAGACAGACAGACAGACAGACAGACAGACAGACAGATGTCTGGATGTCTGGATAGATAGATAGATAGATAGATAGATAGATAGATAGATAGATAGATAGATAGATAGATAGATAGATAGATAGATAGATAGATAGATAGATAGATAGATAGATAGATAGATGTCTGGATGTCCGGATGTCCGGATGGATGGATGGATGGATGGATAGATAGATAGATAGATAGATAGATAGATAGATAGATAGATAGATAGATAGATAGATAGATGGATGGATTGATAGAGATGATAGATAATTGGAGGTGATAGATAGATAGATAACTAGATAGATAGATAGATAGATAGATAGGTAGATAGATAGATAGATAGATAGATAGATAGATAGATAGATAGATAGTTAGATAGATAAATAGATAGAGATAGAAAGAAATGGATGGATGAATGGATGTCTGATAGATAGATAGATAGATAGATAGATAGATAGATAGATAGATAGATGGATTGATAGAGATGATAGATAATTGGAGGTGATAGATAGATAGATAACTAGATAACTAGATAGATAGATAGATAGATAGATAGATAGGTAGATAGATAGATAGATAGATAGATAGATAGATAGATAGATAGATAGATAAATAGATAGAGATAGAAAGAAATGGATGGATGAATGGATGTCTGATAGATAGATAGATAGATAGATAGATAGATAGATAGATAGATAGATGGATTGATAGAGATGATAGATAATTGGAGGTGATAGATCGATAGATAACTAGATAACTAGATAGATAGATAGATAGATAGGTAGGTAGATAGATAGATAGATAGATAGATAGATAGATAGATAGATAGATAGATAGATAGATAGTTAGATAGATAAATAGATAGATAGAGATAGAAAGAAATGGATGGATGAATGGATGTCTGATAGATAGATAGATAGATAGATAGATAGATAGATAGATAGATAGATAGATAGATAGATGGATTGATAGAGATGATAGATAATTGGAGGTGATAGATCGATAGATAACTAGATAACTAGATAGATAGATAGATAGATAGATAGATAGATAGATAGATAGATAGATAGATAGATAGAGATAGAAAGAAATGGATGGATGAATGGATATCTGGATAGATAGATAGATAGATAGATAGATAGATAGATAGATAGATAGATAGATAGATAGATAGATAGATAGATACAGCAATACAGCCATACAGCCATACATACATAAATGTCTGGATGTCTGGATGTCTGGATAGATAGATAGATAGATAGATAGATAGATAGACAGACAGACAGACAGACAGACAGACAGACAGACAGACAGACAGACAGACAGATAGATAGATAAATAGATAGATAGATAGAGATAGAAAGAAATGGATGGATGAATGGATATCTGGATTGATAGATAGATAGATAGATAGATAGATAGATAGATAGATAGATAGATAGATAGATAGATAGATAGATAGATACAGCCATACAGCCATACAGCCATACATACATAAATGTCTGGATGTCTGGATGTCTGGATAGATAGATAGATAGACAGATAGATAGACAGAGAGACAGACAGACAGACAGACAGACAGACAGACAGACAGATGTCTGGATGTCTGGATAGATAGATAGATAGATAGATAGATAGATAGATAGATAGATAGATAGATAGATAGATAGATAGAGATAGAAAGAAATGGATGGATGAATGGATATCTGGATAGATAGATAGATAGATAGATAGATAGATAGATAGATAGATAGATAGATAGATAGATAGATAGATAGATAGATAGATACAGCCATACAGCCATACAGCCATACATACATAAATGTCTGGATGTCTGGATGTCTGGATAGATAGATAGATAGGTAGGTAGATAGATAGATAGATAGATAGATAGATAGATAGATAGATAGATAGATAGATAGATAGATAGATAGATAGATAGATAGTTAGATAGATAAATAGATAGAGATAGAAAGAAATGGATGGATGAATGGATGTCTGATAGATAGATAGATAGATAGATAGATAGATAGATAGATAGATAGATAGATAGATAGATAGATTGATAGAGATGATAGATAATTGGAGGTGATAGATAGATAACTAGATAGATAGATAGATAGATAGATAGATAGATAGATAGATAGGTAGATAGATAGATAGTTAGATAGATAAATAGATAGAGATAGAAAGAAATGGATGGATGAATGGATGTCTGATAGATAGATAGATAGATAGATAGATAGATAGATAGATAGATAGATAGATAGATAGATGGATTGATAGAGATGATAGATAATTGGAGGTGATAGATAGATAGATAACTAGATAACTAGATAGATAGATAGATAGATAGATAGATAGATAGATAGATAGATAGATAGATAGATAGTTAGATAGATAAATAGATAGAGATAGAAAGAAATGGATGGATGAATGGATGTCTGATAGATAGATAGATAGATAGATAGATAGATAGATAGATAGATAGATAGATAGATGGATTGATAGAGATGATAGATAATTGGAGGTGATAGATAGATAGATAACTAGATAACTAGATAGATAGATAGATAGATAGATAGATAGATAGATAGGTAGATAGATAGATAGTTAGATAGATAAATAGATAGAGATAGAAAGAAATGGATGGATGAATGGATGTCTGATAGATAGATAGATAGATAGATAGATAGATAGATAGATAGATAGATAGATAGATAAAGATACAAACAAACAAAGAAAGATAGACAGAGAGATATAGATAGATAGATAGATAGATAGATAGATAGATAGATAGATAGATAGATAGATAGATACATAGATAGATAGATAGATAGATAGATAGATAGATAGATAGATAGATAGATAGATAGATAGATGATAGATAGATAGATAGATAGATACAGCCATACAGCCATACAGCCATACATACATAAATGTCTGGATGTCTGGATGTCTGGATAGATAGATAGAGAGATAGATAGACAGACAGACAGACAGACAGACAGACAGACAGACAGACAGACAGACAGACAGACAGATGTCTGGATGTCTGGATAGATAGATAGATAGATAGATAGATAGATAGATAGATAGATAGATAGATAGATAGATAGATAGATAGATAGATAGATAGATAGAGATAGAAAGAAATGGATGGATGAATGGATATCTGGATAGATAGATAGATAGATAGATAGATAGATAGATAGATAGATAGATAGATAGATAGATAGATACAGCCATACAGCCATACAGCCATACATACATAAATGTCTGGATGTCTGGATGTCTGGATAGATAGATAGATAGACAGAGAGACAGACAGACAGACAGACAGACAAATGTCTGGATGTCTGGATAGATAGATAGATAGATAGATAGATAGATAGATAGATAGATAGATAGATAGATAGATAGATAGATAGATAGATAGATAGATAGATAGATAGATAGATAGATAAATGTCTGGATGTCTGGATAGATAGATAGATAGATAGATAGATAGATAGATAGATAGATAGATAGATAGATAGATAGATAGATAGATAGACAGACAGACAGACAGATAGATAGATAGATAGATACATACATACATACATACTTACATACATACATACATACATAGATAAATGTCTGGATGTCTGGATGGATAGATAGATAGATAGATAGATAGATAGATAGATAGATAGATAGATAGATAGATAGATAGACAGACAGACAGACAGACAGACAGACAGACAGACAGACAGACAGACAGACAGATAGATGTCTGGATGTCTGGATAGATAGATAGATAGATAGATAGATAGATAGATAGATAGATAGATAGATAGATAGATAGATAGATAGATAGATAGATAGATAGATAGATAGATATAGAAAGAAATGGATGGATGAATGGAAATCTGGATAGATAGATAGATAGATAGATAGATAGATAGATAGATAGATAGATAGAGAGATAGAGAGATAGAGAGATAGAGAGATAGAGAGATAGAGAGATAGATACAGCCATACAGCCATACAGCCATACATACATAAATGTCTGGATGTCTGGATGTCTGGATAGATAGATAGATAGATAGATAGACAGAGAGACAGACAGACAGACAGACAGACAGACAAATGTCTGGATGTCTGGATAGATAGATAGATAGATAGATAGATAGATAGATAGATAGATAGATAGATAGATAGATAGATAGATAGATAGATAGATAGATAGATAGAGATAGAAAGAAATGGATGGATGAATGGATGTCTGGATAGATAGATGATAGATAGATAGATAGATAGATAGATAGATAGATAGATAGATAGATAGATAGATAGATAGATAGATAGATAAATGTCTGGATGTCTGGATAGATAGATAGATAGATAGATAGATAGATAGATAGATAGATAGATAGATAGATAGATAGATAGATAGATAGATAGACAGATAGATAGACAGATAGATAGATACATACATACATACATACATACTTACATACATACATACATACATAGATAAATGTCTGGATGTCTGGATGGATAGATAGATAGATAGATAGATAGATAGATAGATAGATAGATAGATAGACAGACAGACAGACAGACAGACAGACAGACAGACAGACAGACAGACAGACAGATAGATGTCTGGATGTCTGGATAGATAGATAGATAGATAGATAGATAGATAGATAGATAGATAGATAGATAGATAGATAGATAGATAGATAGATAGATGATAGATAGATAGATAGATAGATACAGCCATACAGCCATACAGCCATACATACATAAATGTCTGGATGTCTGGATGTCTGGATAGATAGATAGAGAGATAGATAGACAGACAGACAGACAGACAGACAGACAGACAGACAGACAGACAGACAGACAGACAGATGTCTGGATGTCTGGATAGATAGATAGATAGATAGATAGATAGATAGATAGATAGATAGATAGATAGATAGATAGATAGATAGATAGATAGATAGATAGATAGATAGATAGATAGATAGAGATAGAAAGAAATGGATGGATGAATGGATATCTGGATAGATAGATAGATAGATAGATAGATAGATAGATAGATAGATAGATAGATAGATAGATAGATAGATAGATAGATAGATAGATAGATAGATACAGCCATACAGCCATACAGCCATACATACATAAATGTCTGGATGTCTGGATGTCTGGATAGATAGATAGATAGACAGAGAGACAGACAGACAGACAGACAGACAAATGTCTGGATGTCTGGATAGATAGATAGATAGATAGATAGATAGATAGATAGATAGATAGATAGATAGATAGATAGATAGATAGATAGATAGATAGATAGATAGATAGATAGATAGATAGATAAATGTCTGGATGTCTGGATAGATAGATAGATAGATAGATAGATAGATAGATAGATAGATAGATAGATAGATAGATAGACAGACAGACAGACAGATAGATAGATAGATAGATACATACATACATACTTACATACATACATACATACATAGATAAATGTCTGGATGTCTGGATGGATAGATAGATAGATAGATAGATAGATAGATAGATAGATAGATAGATAGATAGATAGATAGACAGACAGACAGACAGACAGACAGACAGACAGACAGACAGACAGATAGATGTCTGGATGTCTGGATAGATAGATAGATAGATAGATAGATAGATAGATAGATAGATAGATAGATAGATAGATAGATAGATAGATAGATAGATAGATAGATAGATATAGAAAGAAATGGATGGATGAATGGAAATCTGGATAGATAGATAGATAGATAGATAGATAGATAGATAGATAGATAGATAGATAGATAGAGAGATAGAGAGATAGAGAGATAGAGAGATAGAGAGATAGATACAGCCATACAGCCATACAGCCATACATACATAAATGTCTGGATGTCTGGATGTCTGGATAGATAGATAGATAGATAGATAGACAGAGAGACAGACAGACAGACAGACAGACAGACAAATGTCTGGATGTCTGGATAGATAGATAGATAGATAGATAGATAGATAGATAGATAGATAGATAGATAGATAGATAGATAGATAGAGATAGAAAGAAATGGATGGATGAATGGATGTCTGGATAGATAGATGATAGATAGATAGATAGATAGATAGATAGATAGATAGATAGATAGATAGATAGATAGATAGATAGATAGATAGATAGATAAATGTCTGGATGTCTGGATAGATAGATAGATAGATAGATAGATAGATAGATAGATAGATAGATAGATAGATAGATAGATAGACAGATAGATAGACAGATAGATAGATACATACATACATACATACATACTTACATACATACATACATACATAGATAAATGTCTGGATGTCTGGATGGATAGATAGATAGATAGATAGATAGATAGATAGATAGATAGATAGATAGATAGACAGACAGACAGACAGACAGACAGACAGACAGACAGACAGACAGATAGATGTCTGGATGTCTGGATAGATAGATAGATAGATAGATAGATAGATAGATAGATAGATAGATAGATAGATAGATAGATAGATAGATAGATAGATAGATAGATAGATAGATAGAGATAGAAAGAAATGTCTGGATGAATGGATATCTGGATAGATAGATAGATAGATAGATAGATAGATAGATAGATAGATAGATAGATAGATAGATAGATAGATAGACAGAGAGACAGACAGACAGACAGACAGACAGACAGACAGACAGATGTCTGGATGTCTGGATAGATAGATAGATAGATAGATAGATAGATAGATAGATAGATAGATAGATAGATAGATAGATAGATAGATGGATGGATTGATAGAGATGATAGATAATTGGAGGTGATAGATAGATAGATAACTAGATAACTAGATCGATAGATAGGTAGATAGATAGATAGATAGATAGATAGATAGATAGATAGATAGATAGATAGATAGATAGATACATACATACATACATACATACATACATACATACTTACATACATACATACATACATACATACATAGATAAATGTCTGGATGTCTGGATGGATAGATAGATAGATAGATAGATAGATAGATAGATAGATAGATAGATAGATAGATAGATAGATAGATAGATAGATAGACAGACAGACAGACAGACAGACAGACAGATGTCTGGATGTCTAGATAGATAGATAGATAGATAGATAGATAGATAGATAGATAGATAGATAGATAGATAGATAGATAGATAGATAGATAGATAGATAGATAGATAGATAGATAGATAGATAAATGTCTGGATGTCTGGATGTCTGGATGTCTGGATGGATGGCTGGATAGATAGATAGATAGATAGATAGATAGATAGATAGATAGATAGATAGATAGATAGATAGATAGATAGACAGACAGACAGACAGACAGACAGACAGACAGACAGACAGATGTCTGGATGTCTGGATAGATAGATAGATAGATAGATAGATAGATAGATAGATAGATAGATAGATAGATAGATAGATAGATAGATAGATAGATAGATAGATAGATAGATAGATAGATAGATAGATAGATAGATGTCTGGATGTCTGGATGTCTGGATGGATGGATGGATGTCTGGATAGATAGATAGATAGATAGATAGATAGATAGATAGATAGATAGATAGATAGATAGATAGATAGATAGATAGATAGATAGATAGATAGATAGATAGATAGATAGATAGAT
>JAXLNS010000021.1:2567500-2570000 GCA_037215915.1 Pantherophis vulpinus | reverse complement strand
GATAGATAGATAGATAGATAGATAGATAGATAGATAGATAGATAGATACATACATACATACATACATACATACATACATACATACATGTCTGGATGTCTGGATGGATAGATAGATAGATAGATAGATAGATAGATAGATAGATAGATAGATAGATACAGCCATTCAGCCATACAGCCATACATACATAAATGTCTGGATGTCTGGATGTCTGGATAGATAGATAGATAGATAGATAGATAGATAGATAGATAGATAGATAGATAGATAGATAGATAGATAGATAGATAGATACATACATACATACATACATACATGCATACATAAATGAGTGTATGTCTGGATAGATAGATAGGTAGGTAGGTAGGTAGGTAGATAGATAGATAGATAGATAGATAGATAGATAGATAGATAGATAGATAGATAGATAGATAGATAGGTAGGTAGGTAGGTAGGTAGGTAGGTAGGTAGGTAGGTAGGTAGGTAGATAGATAGATAGATAGATAGAGATAGAAAGAAATGGATGGATGAATGGATGGATACATAGATAGATAGATAGATGATAGATAATTGGAGGTGATAGGTAGATAGATAACTAGATAACTAGATAGATAGATAGATAGATAGATAGATAGATAGATAGATGATAGATAGATAGATAGATAGATAGATAGATAGATAGATAGATAGATAGATAGATAGATAGATACATACATACATACATACATACATACATAGATAAATGTCTGGATGTCTGGATAGATAGATAGATAGATAGATAGATAGATAGATAGATAGATAGATAGATAGGTTGGTAGGTAGGTAGATAGATAGATAGATAGATACATACATACATACATACATACATACATACAAACATACATACATAAATGAGTGTATGTCTGGATAGATAGGTAGGTAGGTAGGTAGGTAGATAGGTAGGTAGGTAGGTAGGTAGGTAGGTAGGTAGGTAGGTAGGTAGGTAGGTAGGTAGGTAGGTAGGTAGATAGATACATACATAGATACATACATACATACATACATACATACATAAATGAGTGTATGTCTGGATAGATAGGTAGATAGATAGATAGATAGATAGATCCTATTTTTATACCAAAACTTACCAGTGATTTTAGAGAAAAATTTTTTCCTAGACTTAAATAAGATCACTAGAGATTTTGTTTGGGAGGGGAAAAAATCGAGGATTTCACTCAAAATCTTACAGGAAAAAAGGAACGTGGGAGGATTTGGACTCCCGAATTGGGAAATGTATTATAGAGCAGCAAAGCTGATATGGATAAGGGAATGGATCACTTTGGAGAATAAGAGAATTCTAATGTTAGAAGGCCATGATCTACAGAGAGGGTGGCATGCGTATTTATGGGACAAAGACAAGAAAAAGAAAACCTACTTCCACAGGCATAAAATCAGGGACTCCCTAATACAAACGTGGGCGGGGATTAGACAGAGATATTATACAAAAGTCCCAAATTGGCTCTCTACGGTAGAGGCATTGATTTATCCCAACAGGTGGGGAATGGAGAATCTGTGCAGATACAAAGACATTGTCGACGGAGGGGGAAACCTTAAATCAAATGATGTCCTGAGAGATCAAGGCATAATCCTAGATTGGTGGACCTACATGCAAATAAAATCAAGATACCAGAAAGATAAGGATGAATTTGGCTTAGAATTAGGATACAACGGACTAGACAAAATTCTGATGGGACCAGGAAAAAAAGCGTTGGCCAAGCTGTACAATTACTTATTAGATGAGGATAGAGATGAAGACATAATCAGAAACCAATTGAGAGCGTGGGAGAGAAATATCGGGCATAGTTTGAACTTTAATGAATGGGAAGAGGCGTGGAATAAAAATTATAAATTAACTAGAGCAGCCACGTACAAGGAAAATCATTATAAAATGCTTCATAGGTGGCATTTAGCACCTGCAAGATTAGCACAGATGTTCCCCAATGTACACCCAAATTGTTGGAAATGCGGCCATGGTCAGGGCACCTTCTTCCATATGTGGTGGACATGCCCCGAAGCAAAAAGATACTGGAGCAAAATTCGGAGATGGTTGAAAGACATACTCAAAGAAGAAATTGATTTGAATCCAGAAATATTTCTCCTGGGAATGGTAAAGAAAGGACATGGAAAGGAAAAGGTCCACCTCCTAATACACATAACTACAGCTGCCAGACTGGCGTACGCTCAATACTGGAAAAAGAAAGACCTACCACCAGACGACCTTATAATTAGCAAAATATTAGAGTGTGCAGAGATAAGTAAATTAACTCACGAGATTAGTGATGAAGAAAATTCAGATTATGATATGGTGTGGGGAAGATGGTACGAATGGATAAATGATAGAATCAAGGAAGGAGTTAAAGGTGCAGAAATTAATTAGAAATGTATAGTATAAATGACACCAGATATTTTTTTCATGTATATATGTACAAACACTGAGAATCCGATGTCAAACAAAATGGTTAT
>JAXLNS010000021.1:2490000-2500000 GCA_037215915.1 Pantherophis vulpinus | reverse complement strand
ACAGACAGACAGACAAATGTCTGGATGTCTGGATAGATAGATAGATAGATAGATAGATAGATAGATAGATAGATAGATAGATAGATAGATAGATAGATAGATAGATAGATAGATAGATAGATAGATAGAGATAGAAAGAAATGGATGGATGAATGGATGTCTGGATAGATAGATAGATAGATAGATAGATAGATAGATAGATAGATAGATAGATAGATAGATAGATAGATAGATAGATAGATAGATAGATAGATAGATAGATAGATAAATGTCTGGATGTCTGGATAGATAGATAGATGGATTGATAGAGATGATAGATAATTGGAGGTGATAGATAGATAGATAACTAGATAACTAGATAGATAGATAGATAGATAGATAGATAGATAGATAGATAGGTAGATAGATAGATAGGTAGATAGATAAATAGATAGAGATAGAAAGAAATGGATGGATGAATGGATGTCTGATAGATAGATAGATAGATAGATAGATAGATAGATAGATAGATAGACAGACAGATAGATAGATAGATAGATACATACATACATACATACATACTTACATACATACATACATACATACATAGATAAATGTCTGGATGTCTGGATGGATAGATAGATAGATAGATAGATAGATAGATAGATAGATAGATAGACAGACAGACAGACAGACAGACAGACAGACAGACAGACAGACAGACAAACAGATAGATGTCTGGATGTCTGGATAGATAGATAGATAGATAGATAGATAGATAGATAGATAGGTAGGTAGGTAGGTAGGTAGGTAGGTAGGTAGGTAGGTAGGTAGGTAGGTAGGTAGGTAGATAGATAGATAGATAGATAGATAGATAGATAGATAGATAGATAGATAGATAGATAGATAGATAGAGATAGAAAGAAATGGATGGATGAATGGAAATCTGGATAGATAGATAGATAGATAGATAGATAGATAGATAGATAGATAGATAGATAGATAGATAGATAGATAGATAGATACAGCCATACAGCCATACAGCCATGCATACATAAATGTCTGGATGTCTGGATGTCTGGATAGATAGATAGATAGATAGATAGACAGAGAGACAGACAGACAGACAGACAGACAGACAAATGTCTGGATGTCTGGATAGATAGATAGATAGATAGATAGATAGATAGATAGATAGATAGATAGATAGATAGATAGATAGATAGATAGATAGATAGATAGATAGATAGATAGATAGAGATAGAAAGAAATGGATGGATGAATGGATGTCTGGATAGATAGATAGATAGATAGATAGATAGATAGATAGATAGATAGATAGATAGATAGATAGATAGATAGATAGATAGATAGATAGATAGATAAATGTCTGGATGTCTGGATAGATAGATAGATAGATAGATAGATAGATAGATAGATAGATAGATAGATAGATAGATAGATAGACAGATAGATAGATAGATAGATACATACATACATACATACATACTTACATACATACATACATACATAGATAAATGTCTGGATGTCTGGATGGATAGATAGATAGATATATAGATATATAGATAGATAGATAGATAGATAGATAGATAGATAGATAGATAGATAGACAGACAGACAGACAGACAGACAGACAGACAGATAGATGTCTGGATGTCTGGATAGATAGATAGATAGATAGATAGATAGATAGATAGATAGATAGATAGATAGATAGATAGATAGATAGATAGATAGATAGATAGATAGACAGAGAGACAGACAGACAGACAGACAGACAGATGTCTGGATGTCTGGATAGATAGATAGATAGATAGATAGATAGATAGATAGATAGATAGATAGATAGATAGATAGATAGATAGATAGATAGATAGATAGATAGATAGATAGATGGATTGATAGAGATGATAGATAATTGGAGGTGATAGATAGATAGATAACTAGATAACTAGATAGATAGATAGATAGGTAGATAGATAGATAGATAGATAGATAGATACATACATACATACATACATACATACATACATACTTACATACATACATACATACATACATAGATAAATGTCTGGATGTCTGGATGGATAGATAGATAGATAGATAGATAGATAGATAGATAGATAGATAGATAGATAGATAGATAGATAGATAGACAGACAGACAGACAGACAGACAGACAGATGTCTGGATGTCTGGATAGATAGATAGATAGATAGATAGATAGATAGATAGATAGATAGATAGATAGATAGATAGATAGATAGATAGATAGATAGATAGATAGATAGATAGATAGATAGATAAATGTCTGGATGTCTGGATGTCTGGATGTCTGGATGGATGTCTGGATAGATAGATAGATAGATAGATAGATAGATAGATAGATAGATAGATAGATAGATAGATAGATAGATAGATAGACAGACAGACAGACAGACAGACAGACAGACAGACAGACAGACAGATGTCTGGATGTCTGGATAGATAGATAGATAGATAGATAGATAGATAGATAGATAGATAGATAGATAGATAGATAGATAGATAGATAGATAGATAGATAGATAGATAGATAGATAGATAGATAGATAGATAGATGTCTGGATGTCCGGATGTCCGGATGTCCGGATGGATGGATGGCTGGATGGATAGATAGATAGATAGATAGATAGATAGATAGATAGATAGATAGATAGATAGATAGATAGATAGATAGATAGATAGATAGATAGATAGATAAATGTCTGGATGTCCGGATGTCTGGATGTCTGGATGGATGGCTGGATAGATAGATAGATAGATAGATAGATAGATAGATAGATAGATAGATAGATAGATAGATAGATAGATAGATAGATAGATAGATAGATGGATTGATAGAGATGATAGATAATTGGAGGTGATAGATAGATAGATAACTAGATAACTAGATAGATAGATAGATAGATAGATAGATAGATAGATAGATAGATAGATAGATAGATAGATAAATAGATAGAGATAGAAAGAAATGGATGGATGAATGGATGTCTGATAGATAGATAGATAGATAGATAGATAGATAGATAGATAGATAGATAGATAGATGGATTGATAGAGATGATAGATAATTGGAGGTGATAGATAGATAGATAACTAGATAACTAGATAGATAGATAGATAGATAGATAGATAGATAGATAGATAGGTAGATAGATAGATAGATAGGTAGATAGATAAATAGATAGAGATAGAAAGAAATGGATGGATGAATGGATGTCTGATAGATAGATAGATAGATAGATAGATAGATAGATAAATGTCTGGATGTCCGGATGTCTGGATGTCTGGATGGATGGCTGGATAGATAGATAGATAGATAGATAGATAGATAGATAGATAGATAGATAGATAGATAGATAGATAGATAGATAGATAGATAGATAGATAGATGGATGGATTGATAGAGATGATAGATAATTGGAGGTGATAGATAGATAGATAACTAGATAACTAGATAGATAGATAGATAGATAGATAGATAGATAGATAGATAGATAGATAGATAGATAAATAGATAGAGATAGAAAGAAATGGATGGATGAATGGATGTCTGATAGATAGATAGATAGATAGATAGATAGATAGATAGATAGATAGATAGATAGATAGATGGATTGATAGAGATGATAGATAATTGGAGGTGATAGATAGATAGATAACTAGATAACTAGATAGATAGATAGATAGATAGATAGATAGATAGATAGATAGATAGATAGATAGATAGATAGGTAGATAGATAGATAGATAGATAGATAGATAGATAGATAGATAGATAGATAGATATGTCAGGGCATTTATTAATCCCATGTTTGGGTCTGGGACTAATTACCCTGGTTTGGAGGAGATGGGTCGTGGCTTATCCTTGTTTCAATAATCTGAAAAGAAACGCGAGGGAAGGTTTCTAATAAAACTCATTTATTTGTTATAAAGAAAATAAAACACCTCACTAACTGAGAAAAGTTAATTGTTACATTTTTGAAAGTAATTCGGGCCGGCTATCTCTTAGCCGGACCTCTGGCAAGAGAACAAAGGAAAGAGTGTGTGAAGAGCAAGTGAAGGAATGGAATGTGGGTGGATACGGAAACACGTAGCTTACTGATAAGAAGTTGGCAAAGCTACGGAGAGTCTGACAGTCCAGAAATAATGAGCTCAGCTGGTAAATAAAATAACGCAGTGACATTCCCCTTCTTTTGCCAGTTGAGCGAATATCAGTTCATCATCAAATAAGGCACATCTTCTCACGCAGATACTCGTGTTGAGCTGCTGGAAGTGGTTTGTTGAGCATATCAGCAATTTGATCATGTGTAGATACATATTGCATTTTGACAAAACCTTTTTTCACTAAATGTTTTATATTTTGATAACGAATGTCAATGTGTCTGGACCTAGAACCTGTAAAATGAGATTCAGAAATATAAACCACCGATTCATTGTCTTCCATCATGGTGATCGGTCGGATCGGGTATGTCCAGATATCTGTGACTAAAGCATCAAACCAAGTTAGAGAATTACATGCATCTGAAACACAAGCATATTCAGCTTCAGTAGATGAACAAGAAACAAAATTCTGTTTACGTACTTGCCAATAAACAGGACATCCATTTAAGAACATCATATAACCTGAAGTACTTTTACGTGATTTCTTATCACTTGCCCAATCAGAATCTGCATAACAACATAATTCTGCATAATCAGTATGTGTTGGTTCTAACAATAACTTCATGTGTTTAGTGTATTTTAGGTATCTCAGTAATTTCTTAATGCATGTCCAATGAAACTGTTTTGCCTTACCTACGTGTCGTGATAAGAGATTAACACTAAGTGCAATGTCGGGTCTGGTCCAACTACTAATGTATAACAGTGACCCAATGACTGAACGATAAAGTGTTTGATCCTCGAACTCAGGACTTTCTTCTTGTGTCAAGTTGTGAAAATCTGTTTGCATGGGTGTCTTTGTTGTGTTAGCATCCTTCATGTTGCAATGATGCAAAACTTGTTCAATTTTATCTTCTTGTGAAAGACTAAACCCCTTCTGTGTTTTTTCAATCTGAACACCTAAATAAGTGCTAATGTGACCCAATGATTTCAATGTGAAGTATCTCTGCAAAGCTTTGGCAAAAATCTCACTCATTTGCTTATTTGGACCAATATAAACAATATCATCAACATAAACAAGAACTATCTCATATGCATTGTTAGATCTTTTTGTGAACACGCACTCATCAGTTTCGGACTTAATAAAGCCCATTGAATTTAGTTTGTCAGTAAGACATAAATACCACATTAAACCAGATTGTTTCAGACCATAGAGACTTTTGTTTAGGAACCAGGTATCCCCTTCTTGCTGTCGGAATCCTGGAGGACTTTTTACGTAGATCTCTTCGTCTAGGTCTGCATGTAGATAAGCCGTGTCAACATCAAACTGGAAAACTTCTAGACCAAGGATAGTTGCAGTTGCTAAAGCAATTTTTACACTCTCAGTTCTGACTGTCGGTGAGTAAGTATTTGTGTAGTCCTCAGGATAACGTTGAGCGAAACCCTGAGCTACAAGTCTGGCTTTGTACAATGACTCACCATTTGGTTTCTTTTTGATTCTGTAGACCCATCGAGTGCCAATGACCTTTTTGTTTGCTGGAGGTTTTGCAGGTGTAAATACTTTAAGTTTCTTTAGACTGTCCATTTCAACCTGCATTGCATCATACCATTTGTCTTGCTCTGAATCAGGGAGCTGCTTGATTTGTGTGAAATTATCAGGTGGAAGTGTAACATTGCAAATCAAAGGCAAGGGTGCTTTTGTCAGTTGCCAAGAATATCGTTGTGGAGGGATCCCTTTTGTGACCCTCTTGGAACGTCTCGGAACAACTGTCCAGTCTTCTTCTTCTTCGTCCTCGTCCTCACTTTCGTCGCTAGCATCAGCATCCGCGGCTTGCGAAGACGGAACATCGGGTTGAGAAGAATCAGTGGAATCTTGATCATCAATCTGTGTGGTATCAGCAGTATCATCTCTGGGAAAATAAACTCCAGGATCATTGGAATGAATCCTGGACCAGTCAATATCTTCTTCAAAATTAGCAGATTGAGAAATCACAATTACATGTTTAGAGTCAATAAATTTGCTCCACTTTGAGTTATCATCAATACCCATAAATCTCAGTCTTTTTGCTGCTGGACTTCCTTTTCTTCTTTGAGCTAAGGGAATGTTCACCATAGCATATGAACCAAAAATATGGATGTTTTTAAGATTGGGCTTGTAGCCATACAACATGAAGAAAGGAGTCTGATTTGTTACACTGCTCCAAGTACGGTTAACAATGTAATTTGCGTACTTGATAGCTTCACCCCAGTATATCATATCAAGGTTGGCGTCTTCTAGGAGACAACGCATCATGGTTTGCAGTACCTCTCCGTTGTGAGCCGGTATGTCAGGGGGTGAAGTCTGATGAATAATTCTATTCTTACGCATCCAGTCCTGGAAACGCTGAGACATGAACTCGGCACCACGATCACTCTGGATTCTGGCGATGCGAACTTGGTGTTGGGTAGAAACAAGGGTTGCAAAGTCTTTAAAGATCTGAAAAGTCTCTGATTTTTCTTTCATAGGATATACATATCCATATCTAGAGTAATTATCAACAATTGTTAGAAAATATTTTCTACCACCAAATGATGGTGGGAAAGGACCAACTATGTCAATGTGAACCAAATCAAAAATGCGTGTTGACAGGCGTGTAGCGCATTTGGGAATGGCTGCTGCTTTGGATTTGGCCTTCTTGCATACAGCACAATCCAAAAACACCCTACACCCCTTTAGATCCAAACCTTTTGCGAACTCCGGCATCTTCCTAAGAACACGGAAACTGGCATGCCCCAATCTTCTATGCCATTTGTGGATACACCTGGAATGCAAAGGTTTACCTGTTAGTGAATTCTCAACATTAACATTTTTATGCGGAACCTCAGGCTTGCTCTGAGCAACCTGTTTACCAATTCTATTTTTGTTGGCTTTAGGAGCCTTAGGAATAGCAACAGGATCTCTCTCTGGAGCATCTCTCTCTGGGCCTGTGCTCTCCCTCTTTGGAGTTTGCATACTTGCCTGTGTTTGTGTTTTAGGCTTTGGCTTTAAGTAATAAACACCACCAATTAATATGGTTTCAGCAACAATATCTCCATCTTTAACTATGTAACTTGCTTTTTCAAGGTGGTGAACTTGGAACTTTAACATTCTAGACAAGTGATACTGACTAAGCAAATTACTGGTTGCTGTTGGTATGTAATAAACATCAGGGATGAATGCATCGAGCTCTTCAACATAAACAGTTCCTTTTCCTTTGACCTGACAAGAATGATTTGAAAAAGAATAAAGTTCACGTAGCTCAGGTTCAGGCTCGTGCATCTCTGTGAAAAGTTCCTTTCTGTAGGTAACATGCAATGCTGCACCACTGTCCAAAGTCCACAGGAGTCGTCTGTCGTACTCTGGTTGAGGTTGTGGATCATTGGTTAAAGCCAGTGTGGCGAGTGGAGTTTGTGGATCACGCCGGGGACCACGACGACCTTGTCTTCCGCCTCTGCCTCTGCTTCTGGAATCTGTTCCTCTGGGCTGGTACGTGACGGGAGCTGGAACTCGTTGGGGACAATCCCGGGTGGCATGTCCCACACGATTGCAGGTGTTGCATCTTGGCATCCTTGGAGCGTAGGTCCTTCCTTGGAAGGGGCGCCTAGCTGGAGCTCTTGATGCGGGTGGTCCTCTCAAGTGTGGAGTGGCCAACATGAATGCCTCTTCTTCAATTAAAAGTCTACAGACATTGTCCACTGTGCGTTGAGCAATTGGGACTTGGTTAATCTTTGTAACAGCATCTTTCCATTCATAATTCAAAGAGTTAATAATGATGCTGATCATTTGAATATCTTCAATGTTATGGCCTCTTTCTCTCAATTCTGTTCTCAAACCTTTCAGTTTGGTCAAATGTCCTCCAATTTGTTCACCAGGTTTCAATCTCGAACCGTGGAGTTCAGACATGAGTAAACATGAAGATTCAATTGAGATAGGCCTGTAGCAATTTTCCAATTCAGCCCAAATTTGTCGGGCTGTTGTATTTGGTGGAAAAGTGACCTGCAGTTCAGTATCCATGGACATCAATAACGTTGTGCGAGCCCTTATCTCTAAATCTCTTATTGCAAAGTCCCATGGTTGAGCAGGTGGGTTAAATACCATAAAATGGGTGCCTTCTCTAAGAAGCAATAGTGTAATCTCACTGACCCAGGCTTTGTAATTGTGTCCTGACATTTTTAGTTTTGACTCACCAGTTAGTGGAGAGACAGAAAATGCCTGGTGAGGAGCCTGTACTTGGTATGCTGGCTGTGCTGGCAGAAATGCCTGTGGTATTTGCTGTGCCTGTTGTGGACCTAAAAATGGTCTTGGTTGTGCCATTGGAGGTGGGCCAGGAGGTGGCCCTATTTGCACTTGTGGCTGGGGCACATATGCAGGCATTTGTAGCTGCTGTGGCTGATGCACTGGAATCTGCTGTATTCCAGTTGCCATTTGTGCTTGAGCTGCAATATTGGCATGACCTGCTGGAGATGCAATCATTTGCCTTTGCTGCATTAAGTTTGCCTGTGTTCCATCTAAAAGGACACCAACACCGCCAGGGGGTGTTTGAGTTTGGGCCTGTGGAAACACTTGTGGCATTTCAGCTTCTTGTAGTAAATTACTTTTGCCAGCAGATGGTGCTGCACCTTTGGGCAGCTTTGCATACGGGGCATTGTATGCTTTAGAGTAGGAGTGGTTATGTAAGACATGTGTAACTTGATCAGGGAGACTTTCATGTGACGTATGCAGTGCCCTCTGTCTTAATTGGCCTGACACAGGATCCACCAGGGGGAGTGTCTTTGGCTCTGAGCAAGAAGACAAGATGGCCTCTTTTGAAAATCTTAAGTCACGGGATTCTTCCTTATCATGCTCAAGCATAGATATAGCCATTTTTGCCTGGGATAGCTGCTGTTCATAGAGTTTTATACGGTAGGCTTTCATGGCCAGCTGATCCAGGGTGAGCTTAGAGCTTCGAGGAGAATAATGAATTGTTTCTCTCTCTGCGTGGGAGTAATTTTGCTCAGCAGTGTTTGCACCGAGCGTTACAAATTCAGAAGGTTCTGGGGAGACTTTTTCAGAGCTTGGAAGACCAGAAGAAAATGTTACTGACCTCAGTCGTAAATCATCTTCAAAAACAGCTTCTGTCTTATCTACCTCCATTTCTGTTCCCACGGCTTCTTCTCGTTCCAGGCGTGTGGCTGTAGTAAGGGCCTGGAAATCTGGAAACCTCCTTTCTGCCACCTCTTCGTTGGAAAGATCAATCAAATCATTTACGAAGAGTGGTCTTGGTTTCACTTTGCCTTTTTTCTTCTGTTTCGGCATCTCAGCAATATAATTAGCGTACCTCAGTAGCTAAAAAACTAATTGCCTATGCGCTCTTATCAGAAGTAACAAAAACAAGGAAAAAGCCATAAATCAAACCATCCTCTGCTACCAGAATGTCAGGGCATTTATTAATCCCATGTTTGGGTCTGGGACTAATTACCCTGGTTTGGAGGAGATGGGTCGTGGCTTATCCTTGTTTCAATAATCTGAAAAGAAACGCGAGGGAAGGTTTCTAATAAAACTCATTTATTTGTTATAAAGAAAATAAAACACCTCACTAACTGAGAAAAGTTAATTGTTACATTTTTGAAAGTAATTCGGGCCGGCTATCTCTTAGCCGGACCTCTGGCAAGAGAACAAAGGAAAGAGTGTGTGAAGAGCAAGTGAAGGAATGGAATGTGGGTGGATACGGAAACACGTAGCTTACTGATAAGAAGTTGGCAAAGCTACGGAGAGTCTGACAGTCCAGAAATAATGAGCTCAGCTGGTAAATAAAATAACGCAGTGACAAGATAGATAGATAGATAGATAGATAAATGT
>JAXLNS010000021.1:2475000-2482500 GCA_037215915.1 Pantherophis vulpinus | reverse complement strand
AGATAGATAGATAGATAGATAGATAGATAGATAGATAGATAGATAGATAGACAGACAGACAGACAGACAGACAGACAGACAGATGTCTGGATGTCTGGATAGATAGATAGATAGATAGATAGATAGATAGATAGATAGATAGATAGATAGATAGATAGATAGATAGATAGATAGATAGATAGATAGATAGATACAGCCATACAGCCATACAGCCATACATACATAAATGTCTGGATGTCTGGATGTCTGGATAGATAGATAGATAGATAGATAGATAGATAGATAGATAGATAGATAGACAGACAGAGAGACAGACAGACAGACAGACAGACAGACAGACAGACAGACAGATGTCTGGATGTCTAGATAGATAGATAGATAGATAGATAGATAGATAGATAGATAGATAGATAGATAGATAGATAGATAGATGGATTGATAGAGATGATAGATAATTGGAGGTGATAGATAGATAGATAACTAGATAACTAGGTAGATAGATAGATTGGTAGATAGATAGATAGATAGATAGATAGATAGTTAGATAGATAAATAGATAGAGATAGAAAGAAATGGATGGATGAATGGATGTCTGATAGATAGATAGATAGATAGATAGATAGATAGATAGATAGATGGATTGATAGAGATGATAGATAATTGGAGGTGATAGATAGATAACTAGATAACTAGATAGATAGATAGATAGGTAGATAGATAGATAGATAGATAGATAGATAGATAGATAGATAGATAGATAGATAGATAGATACATACATACATACATACATACATACATACATACTTACATACATACATACATACATACATAGATAAATGTCTGGATGTCTGGATGGATAGATAGATAGATAGATAGATAGATAGATAGATAGATAGATAGATAGATAGATAGACAGACAGACAGACAGACAGACAGACAGACAGACAGACAGACAGATGTCTGGATGTCTGGATAGATAGATAGATAGATAGATAGATAGATAGATAGATAGATAGATAGATAGATAGATAGATAGATAGATAGATAGATAGATAGATAGATAGATAGATAGATAGATAGATAGATGTCTGGATGTCTGGATGTCTGGATGTCTGGATGGATGGCTGGATAGATAGATAGATAGATAGATAGATAGATAGATAGATAGATAGATAGATAGATAGATAGATAGATAGATAGATAGATAGATAGACAGACAGACAGACAGACAGACAGACAGACAGACAGACAGACAGATGTCTGGATGTCTGGATAGATAGATAGATAGATAGATAGATAGATAGATAGATAGATAGATAGATAGATAGATAGATAGATAGATAGATAGATAGATAGATAGATAGATGTCTGGATGTCCGGATGTCCGGATGTCCGGATGGATGGATGGCTGGATGGATAGATAGATAGATAGATAGATAGATAGATAGATAGATAGATAGATAGATAGATAGATAGATAGATAGATAGATAGATAGATAAATGTCTGGATGTCCGGATGTCTGGATGTCTGGATGGATGGCTGGATAGATAGATAGATAGATAGATAGATAGATAGATAGATAGATAGATAGATAGATAGATAGATAGATAGATAGATAGATAGATAGATAGATAGATAGATAGATAGATAGATAGATAGATAGATAGATAGATAGATGGATTGATAGAGATGATAGATAATTGGAGGTGATAGATAGATAGATAACTAGATAACTAGATAGATAGATAGATAGATAGATAGATAGATAGATAGATAGATAGATAGATAGATAGATAGATAGATAAATAGATAGAGATAGAAAGAAATGGATGGATGAATGGATGTCTGATAGATAGATAGATAGATAGATAGATAGATAGATAGATAGATAGATAGATGGATTGATAGAGATGATAGATAATTGGAGGTGATAGATAGATAGATAACTAGATAACTAGATAGATAGATAGATAGATAGATAGATAGATAGATAGATAGATAGATAGATAGGTAGATAGATAGATAGATAGGTAGATAGATAAATAGATAGAGATAGAAAGAAATGGATGGATGAATGGATGTCTGATAGATAGATAGATAGATAGATAGATAGATAGATAAATGTCTGGATGTCCGGATGTCTGGATGTCTGGATGGATGGCTGGATAGATAGATAGATAGATAGATAGATAGATAGATAGATAGATAGATAGATAGATAGATAGATAGATAGATAGATAGATAGATAGATAGATAGATAGATAGATAGATGGATTGATAGAGATGATAGATAATTGGAGGTGATAGATAGATAGATAACTAGATAACTAGATAGATAGATAGATAGATAGATAGATAGATAGATAGATAGATAGATAGATAAATAGATAGAGATAGAAAGAAATGGATGGATGAATGGATGTCTGATAGATAGATAGATAGATAGATAGATAGATAGATAGATAGATAGATAGATAGATGGATTGATAGAGATGATAGATAATTGGAGGTGATAGATAGATAGATAACTAGATAACTAGATAGATAGATAGATAGATAGATAGATAGATAGATAGATAGATAGATAGATAGATAGATAGGTAGATAGATAGATAGATAGATAGATAGATAGATAGATAGATAGATAGATAGATAGATATGTCAGGGCATTTATTAATCCCATGTTTGGGTCTGGGACTAATTACCCTGGTTTGGAGGAGATGGGTCGTGGCTTATCCTTGTTTCAATAATCTGAAAAGAAACGCGAGGGAAGGTTTCTAATAAAACTCATTTATTTGTTATAAAGAAAATAAAACACCTCACTAACTGAGAAAAGTTAATTGTTACATTTTTGAAAGTAATTCGGGCCGGCTATCTCTTAGCCGGACCTCTGGCAAGAGAACAAAGGAAAGAGTGTGTGAAGAGCAAGTGAAGGAATGGAATGTGGGTGGATACGGAAACACGTAGCTTACTGATAAGAAGTTGGCAAAGCTACGGAGAGTCTGACAGTCCAGAAATAATGAGCTCAGCTGGTAAATAAAATAACGCAGTGACATTCCCCTTCTTTTGCCAGTTGAGCGAATATCAGTTCATCATCAAATAAGGCACATCTTCTCACGCAGATACTCGTGTTGAGCTGCTGGAAGTGGTTTGTTGAGCATATCAGCAATTTGATCATGTGTAGATACATATTGCATTTTGACAAAACCTTTTTTCACTAAATGTTTTATATTTTGATAACGAATGTCAATGTGTCTGGACCTAGAACCTGTAAAATGAGATTCAGAAATATAAACCACCGATTCATTGTCTTCCATCATGGTGATCGGTCGGATCGGGTATGTCCAGATATCTGTGACTAAAGCATCAAACCAAGTTAGAGAATTACATGCATCTGAAACACAAGCATATTCAGCTTCAGTAGATGAACAAGAAACAAAATTCTGTTTACGTACTTGCCAATAAACAGGACATCCATTTAAGAACATCATATAACCTGAAGTACTTTTACGTGATTTCTTATCACTTGCCCAATCAGAATCTGCATAACAACATAATTCTGCATAATCAGTATGTGTTGGTTCTAACAATAACTTCATGTGTTTAGTGTATTTTAGGTATCTCAGTAATTTCTTAATGCATGTCCAATGAAACTGTTTTGCCTTACCTACGTGTCGTGATAAGAGATTAACACTAAGTGCAATGTCGGGTCTGGTCCAACTACTAATGTATAACAGTGACCCAATGACTGAACGATAAAGTGTTTGATCCTCGAACTCAGGACTTTCTTCTTGTGTCAAGTTGTGAAAATCTGTTTGCATGGGTGTCTTTGTTGTGTTAGCATCCTTCATGTTGCAATGATGCAAAACTTGTTCAATTTTATCTTCTTGTGAAAGACTAAACCCCTTCTGTGTTTTTTCAATCTGAACACCTAAATAAGTGCTAATGTGACCCAATGATTTCAATGTGAAGTATCTCTGCAAAGCTTTGGCAAAAATCTCACTCATTTGCTTATTTGGACCAATATAAACAATATCATCAACATAAACAAGAACTATCTCATATGCATTGTTAGATCTTTTTGTGAACACGCACTCATCAGTTTCGGACTTAATAAAGCCCATTGAATTTAGTTTGTCAGTAAGACATAAATACCACATTAAACCAGATTGTTTCAGACCATAGAGACTTTTGTTTAGGAACCAGGTATCCCCTTCTTGCTGTCGGAATCCTGGAGGACTTTTTACGTAGATCTCTTCGTCTAGGTCTGCATGTAGATAAGCCGTGTCAACATCAAACTGGAAAACTTCTAGACCAAGGATAGTTGCAGTTGCTAAAGCAATTTTTACACTCTCAGTTCTGACTGTCGGTGAGTAAGTATTTGTGTAGTCCTCAGGATAACGTTGAGCGAAACCCTGAGCTACAAGTCTGGCTTTGTACAATGACTCACCATTTGGTTTCTTTTTGATTCTGTAGACCCATCGAGTGCCAATGACCTTTTTGTTTGCTGGAGGTTTTGCAGGTGTAAATACTTTAAGTTTCTTTAGACTGTCCATTTCAACCTGCATTGCATCATACCATTTGTCTTGCTCTGAATCAGGGAGCTGCTTGATTTGTGTGAAATTATCAGGTGGAAGTGTAACATTGCAAATCAAAGGCAAGGGTGCTTTTGTCAGTTGCCAAGAATATCGTTGTGGAGGGATCCCTTTTGTGACCCTCTTGGAACGTCTCGGAACAACTGTCCAGTCTTCTTCTTCTTCGTCCTCGTCCTCACTTTCGTCGCTAGCATCAGCATCCGCGGCTTGCGAAGACGGAACATCGGGTTGAGAAGAATCAGTGGAATCTTGATCATCAATCTGTGTGGTATCAGCAGTATCATCTCTGGGAAAATAAACTCCAGGATCATTGGAATGAATCCTGGACCAGTCAATATCTTCTTCAAAATTAGCAGATTGAGAAATCACAATTACATGTTTAGAGTCAATAAATTTGCTCCACTTTGAGTTATCATCAATACCCATAAATCTCAGTCTTTTTGCTGCTGGACTTCCTTTTCTTCTTTGAGCTAAGGGAATGTTCACCATAGCATATGAACCAAAAATATGGATGTTTTTAAGATTGGGCTTGTAGCCATACAACATGAAGAAAGGAGTCTGATTTGTTACACTGCTCCAAGTACGGTTAACAATGTAATTTGCGTACTTGATAGCTTCACCCCAGTATATCATATCAAGGTTGGCGTCTTCTAGGAGACAACGCATCATGGTTTGCAGTACCTCTCCGTTGTGAGCCGGTATGTCAGGGGGTGAAGTCTGATGAATAATTCTATTCTTACGCATCCAGTCCTGGAAACGCTGAGACATGAACTCGGCACCACGATCACTCTGGATTCTGGCGATGCGAACTTGGTGTTGGGTAGAAACAAGGGTTGCAAAGTCTTTAAAGATCTGAAAAGTCTCTGATTTTTCTTTCATAGGATATACATATCCATATCTAGAGTAATTATCAACAATTGTTAGAAAATATTTTCTACCACCAAATGATGGTGGGAAAGGACCAACTATGTCAATGTGAACCAAATCAAAAATGCGTGTTGACAGGCGTGTAGCGCATTTGGGAATGGCTGCTGCTTTGGATTTGGCCTTCTTGCATACAGCACAATCCAAAAACACCCTACACCCCTTTAGATCCAAACCTTTTGCGAACTCCGGCATCTTCCTAAGAACACGGAAACTGGCATGCCCCAATCTTCTATGCCATTTGTGGATACACCTGGAATGCAAAGGTTTACCTGTTAGTGAATTCTCAACATTAACATTTTTATGCGGAACCTCAGGCTTGCTCTGAGCAACCTGTTTACCAATTCTATTTTTGTTGGCTTTAGGAGCCTTAGGAATAGCAACAGGATCTCTCTCTGGAGCATCTCTCTCTGGGCCTGTGCTCTCCCTCTTTGGAGTTTGCATACTTGCCTGTGTTTGTGTTTTAGGCTTTGGCTTTAAGTAATAAACACCACCAATTAATATGGTTTCAGCAACAATATCTCCATCTTTAACTATGTAACTTGCTTTTTCAAGGTGGTGAACTTGGAACTTTAACATTCTAGACAAGTGATACTGACTAAGCAAATTACTGGTTGCTGTTGGTATGTAATAAACATCAGGGATGAATGCATCGAGCTCTTCAACATAAACAGTTCCTTTTCCTTTGACCTGACAAGAATGATTTGAAAAAGAATAAAGTTCACGTAGCTCAGGTTCAGGCTCGTGCATCTCTGTGAAAAGTTCCTTTCTGTAGGTAACATGCAATGCTGCACCACTGTCCAAAGTCCACAGGAGTCGTCTGTCGTACTCTGGTTGAGGTTGTGGATCATTGGTTAAAGCCAGTGTGGCGAGTGGAGTTTGTGGATCACGCCGGGGACCACGACGACCTTGTCTTCCGCCTCTGCCTCTGCTTCTGGAATCTGTTCCTCTGGGCTGGTACGTGACGGGAGCTGGAACTCGTTGGGGACAATCCCGGGTGGCATGTCCCACACGATTGCAGGTGTTGCATCTTGGCATCCTTGGAGCGTAGGTCCTTCCTTGGAAGGGGCGCCTAGCTGGAGCTCTTGATGCGGGTGGTCCTCTCAAGTGTGGAGTGGCCAACATGAATGCCTCTTCTTCAATTAAAAGTCTACAGACATTGTCCACTGTGCGTTGAGCAATTGGGACTTGGTTAATCTTTGTAACAGCATCTTTCCATTCATAATTCAAAGAGTTAATAATGATGCTGATCATTTGAATATCTTCAATGTTATGGCCTCTTTCTCTCAATTCTGTTCTCAAACCTTTCAGTTTGGTCAAATGTCCTCCAATTTGTTCACCAGGTTTCAATCTCGAACCGTGGAGTTCAGACATGAGTAAACATGAAGATTCAATTGAGATAGGCCTGTAGCAATTTTCCAATTCAGCCCAAATTTGTCGGGCTGTTGTATTTGGTGGAAAAGTGACCTGCAGTTCAGTATCCATGGACATCAATAACGTTGTGCGAGCCCTTATCTCTAAATCTCTTATTGCAAAGTCCCATGGTTGAGCAGGTGGGTTAAATACCATAAAATGGGTGCCTTCTCTAAGAAGCAATAGTGTAATCTCACTGACCCAGGCTTTGTAATTGTGTCCTGACATTTTTAGTTTTGACTCACCAGTTAGTGGAGAGACAGAAAATGCCTGGTGAGGAGCCTGTACTTGGTATGCTGGCTGTGCTGGCAGAAATGCCTGTGGTATTTGCTGTGCCTGTTGTGGACCTAAAAATGGTCTTGGTTGTGCCATTGGAGGTGGGCCAGGAGGTGGCCCTATTTGCACTTGTGGCTGGGGCACATATGCAGGCATTTGTAGCTGCTGTGGCTGATGCACTGGAATCTGCTGTATTCCAGTTGCCATTTGTGCTTGAGCTGCAATATTGGCATGACCTGCTGGAGATGCAATCATTTGCCTTTGCTGCATTAAGTTTGCCTGTGTTCCAT
>JAXLNS010000021.1:2405000-2410000 GCA_037215915.1 Pantherophis vulpinus | reverse complement strand
GGCAGCAGTGCCGAGGTTGAAACGTGTCCTCCCTGCGTATATGAGATTGAACATCAGGAAGGGGTCGGCGGAGTCGGGCGAGAAGGGCTCAAACGAGAAGAGCGGCGACGGAGATCTGAGAATAGCTGAATGATCACGGAGCTCGACAAGCCGGCGCAGAGAGCAAGAAACTGAGGACGCAAAACTACCTGCGCAAGAAGAGGATCGGTGGATATAGGGAGAAAGGAAACTAAAAGAAGCCAGAAGAACTCTTTTTGACCATTTCGCTGGTGAAAGCAGAAAGGTGAACAAAGTCGGAGATTGGACTCTATCCAACTATGCCAGAGAACAGGAAGTGCAGCCATTGAAGAAGCCTGACAGAGCAAATTGAAAAGGACTGGCATAGAGACAATCTAGCTTCGAGGCTTACCATAGAGTTTTCACAGTTTTGACAGTGGCAAAGTAAACGTGGGAAGAAGAAAGGGTTGGAGGAGACCGGTGGCTGAGTGAGAAAGAATATCACCCGTCTGGAAAAATATTGCTTGTCCCCAACTGAATTTTGGATATTTTCTCCCTCTTTCTCTTTTTTCCCCTTCTCTTCTGAAAATTCTCTTTAAAATATTTTGATCCTCTGCATAAGAATATTGTTATCAATAAGAATTGTAAATCTTTATATTAATTAAGCTCTGACCTTTGCCTATAACATAAGATATATCTTTATAGAACTTACTAGATTCATATACATATAAATTTATATACATTTATATACATTTAATTGACTATTTAACTATATTTAATTGTATTTAACTATATTTATTTACATCTATTTGTACTGATACTACTCTTATATATTGACTTATTGACATATTGTTATATTAGAATTACAATATCCACATATATTAATTTACTGGTAAATAGTTATATAGGAATTTGAATTAGAAATCTTTTTAAGTAGTAATTTAGTCATAGGAATTTTAGTTATAGATAATAGATGTTCCAATGAGCTATTGTGTTATTGTGATTTAAATTATTAGGATTTGAATTAATTATTAACAAGTAGAGATAAATTCTTATTAATTAATTACTATTTAATACATTAATTAACCTTAAATTAATTACAAACCATAAATCCAATTCATCTTTTTTACTTAAAATATTGATTGGGAGTGATATAGATTGATAAACTGATATTGATTGATAAGAGTATTTAAGATATTGATCGGAAGTGATATAGATTGATAAATTGACATTGACTGATAAATAACTTTTCTCCATATTCTGAAAAAGTATAAAAGGAGGTGACAGCCAGTGTATGAAAATTTGGCGAAATATTGAGAAAATAATTAGAGAACAAAAAATAATCTTGAAAGAAATGACGAGCATGTCATCAACGATCCTGAAAACAGGAAAAAAGACCCCCTCAAATCCCACCATATCCTTGACCTCCCCGGCTACCCAAAAGTCAACAGAAGGACTATCAAAAACAGACAAGGCCATAGCAACACCAACACTACTAACAGTGCAGTCAACATTGACATTAATCCAAGAAACAATGATGGCCATGCAGGAAAAAATGTCTACAAATCACACCGAACTAAAAACAGATATCCACCTACTGGACCAGAAGATGAATGAGATTCAAGTCTCAATTTCCAACAACGAACAAAGGATCCAGAAGGCGGAGCAAAAAATAGAACAAAATGAGAAGAAACTGGACTTGGTAGATCAGACGTTGACAATGCAAAACAAGGAATTAGAAGATTCGTTAATACAATTAGAAATGGACAGGGCGTCGTTCTACTTGCGTTTCCAAAATGTGGAAGAAGATAAAGAGGAGGATCTGGGAGAGAAGATGGCGGAACTAATCGCAGACGTACTCCAACAAGATAAACGTGAGATCATTAGAGAACTGGACGACGTCTATAGAGTTCAAACAAATTATGCGAGGAGGAATAGGCTCCCCAGAGAAGTCCACATTAGGTTCGCAAGGAAAAAAGTAAAAGACATCCTATACAGTATGGCGAGGGATGGACAAATAACATATAGAGGAAAAGAAGTGATAATACTAAAACAGATCCCAAGAAGAGTGAGGGAGGTGAGAAAAGATTATAGATTTTTGGCTGTACAATTGAACAAAAGAAATATATTATTTAGATGGCTCCTGCCAGAGGGGATGTTAATCACCTGGCAGGGGAGAAAAATAAAAATAGATAGCTTGAGCACAGCACAAGATTTCCTGGATCAGTTAAGGGGTGCAGAAGAAGAACAAAGTATCAAGGAGGAAATAGAGGCGACAAACCTAGAAGAGGAAGGAACCGCGGAGGAGAAGACCGAAGAAGGAGCAAAGGAAAAAAAAACAAGACCAGTTAGAGCCGTAAGACTAAACAAGAACTAAATCCGAGCAAGGAAAGTAGGAATGAATGATTTGAAATTAATCTCAGTAAATGTCAACGGATTAAATGATAGTAAAAAGAGGAAATTAACACTTACAAAACTAGCAAAACACAATTTGGATATAATCTGCTTACAGGAGGTCCACATAAAAAAGGATGAGGGTAAATGTCTGGAGTATAAAAAATATGGTAAATTATTTACATCATTAGCAGAAAAAAGAAAGAGAGGGGTAGCAATTTATGTTAAAAAAGGAATTGATGCAGAATTGAAATATAATGATACAAAGGGAAGAACCCTCATGGTTGAAGTTACGAGAGAAAACACTAAAATGTTATTAGTGGGCATTTATGCCCCAAATAAAAAACAAGGAGAATATTTTCGAAAGCTTCGTGAACAATTAGGGAAAATGGAATATAATGAAATTTGCATGATAGGCGATTTCAATGGAATCGTAGACCCAGACAATGATCACAAAAGCAATAAAATGAACAAAAATAAAAGGACGACTTTACCAAAAGCCTTTTTCGATTTGGTGGAGGAGATGAACTTAATTGATATATGGCGAACTTTACACCCAATCGAAAGACAGTACACATTCTATTCCAATCCGCAACAGTCATGGTCGAGAATAGATATGGTTTGGGTTACTAGGACGTTGGGGTTAGAAATAGAGACGGCAGAAATCAGCCCAAACATATGGGCAGATCACAATCCCCTGGAAATCAAATGGAGAAACACAAAGAGAAAGAAACAACTGAGATGGAGGCTCAATGCAAAACTATTATGTGACAAAGAGTGTGTGGAAAAACTGAAAGGAGAATTAAAGACTTTCTTTATAGAAAATGAGAACCAAGGGACACCCCGTGAAATAATATGGGACACAATGAAGGCCTATCTAAGAGGGGTAATAATATCCTACTCCGCATATAAAAATAAATTAAAAAGGAAATCCCGGGAAGATCTTATTAAACATCTGGATGAAGCAGAAAAGAAACTCCAAAAAATACCTGGAGATACTGTAGCAAAAGAAAATTGGCTGGTGTGGAGACATAAATTAAACATCCTAGATCAAGAGGAGCTAGCTCAAAAAATAAAAAGAACAAAACAGTACCACTTTGAGAACGCCAACAAATCGGGCAGGTGGCTGGCCTATAAATTAAAAAAGGAAAATGAAAAAGGGACAATTCAGATACTAGAAGACGCTGAGGGAAATCTTTTAAATAAAGAAGAAGATAAATTGGAAAGGGCGAGAGAGTATTATGAATCCCTATACAAAGAAGAGGAGGCCTCGGAAGGAAAAATAGACCAATATCTGGCAAATGCGGAGCTCCCACAAATAATGGAGGAAGAAAAGGAGATGCTAAACGCTAAGATAACAATTGAAGAATTTAAAAAGGCTCTCTCCAAACTCAAAAACAACAAATCGCCAGGCCCAGACGGATTCCCAGGAGAAATATACAAAAAATTTGAAGAAATCCTACAACCTAAATTAATGGAAATTTTCAATGAGGTTTTGATGGGCTCAAAAATTCCGGACTCGTGGAGGGAAGCACATGTTACACTCCTACCGAAAGAAGGTGCCGACCCCAAAAAAATCCAAAATTACAGACCGATTTCGCTTCTAAACACTGATTACAAACTATTCATGTGTATAATGGCAGAAAGAACCAAAAAAATATTAAACAATTGGATTCATAAAGATCAAAATGGATTTCTCCCGGGGCGACAAATTAGGGATAATTTGAGAATCGTATTAGATACTTTAGAATATTACGAAGAACACCCAGAAAAGCAGTTGGCCTTAGTTTTCTTGGATGCCCAAAAGGCATTCGACAATTTAAATTGGAACTTTATGACCAAGCAAATCAAAATAATGGGATTCGGGGAAAACTTCGAAAAGATGATAAAGACTATCTATGACAATCAGAGGGCGAGCATTCTAGTTAATGGAGATAGGACAAGAACATTCCAAATCAAGAAGGGAGTAAGGCAGGGCTGCCCCCTGTCACCACTATTATTCATTCTGGCTCTAGAAGTTCTGCTACGTAAGATTAGAAATAACAAAGAAATTAAAGGCCTAAAAATTAGAAAAGAGATCTATAAAACGCAAGCCTTTGCGGATGATGTAGCACTAATACTAGAAGACCCATTAACATCTGGACAAAAAGTATTAGAGGAATTGGGTAAATATGGCGAGGTGGCTGGCTTTAAATTGAACAAATCTAAAACCAAAATACTAACTAAGAATGTAACTGAGGCGCAGAAGAAAGAGATAGAAGGAACTTTGGGCCTACAGGTTGTCCCAAAAATAAAATACTTAGGAATTTGGCTAACCAAAAGGTGTTCATCTCTAAGAGAAGATAATTATACTCCATTAATTAATAAATTAAAACAAGATTTGGATAGATGGAAAAAGATTAAATTGTCACTTATAGGCAAAATTGCGGCAATCAAGATGAACATCCTCCCCAAGATCCTATTTTTATACCAAAACTTACCAGTGATTTTAGAGAAAAATTTTTTCCTAGACTTAAATAAGATCACTAGAGATTTTGTTTGGGAGGGGAAAAAATCAAGGATTTCACTCAAAATCTTACAGGAAAAAAGGAACGTGGGAGGATTTGGAC
>JAXLNS010000021.1:2307500-2310000 GCA_037215915.1 Pantherophis vulpinus | reverse complement strand
ATAAATGTCTGGATGTCTGGATGGATGGATGGATAGATAGATAGATAGATAGATAGATAGATAGATAGATAGATAGATAGATAGATAGATAGATAGATACAGCCATACAGCCATACAGCCATACATACATAAATGTCTGGATGTCTGGATGTCTGGATAGATAGATAGATAGATAGATAGATAGATAGATAGATAGATAGATAGATAGATAGATAGATAGACAGACAGACAGACAGACAGACAGACAGACAGACAGACAGATGTCTGGATGTCTGGATAGATAGATAGATAGATAGATAGATAGATAGATAGATAGATAGATAGATAGATAGATAGATAGATAGATAGATAGATAGATAGGTAGATAGATAGATAGATAGATAGTTAGATAGATAAATAGATAGAGATAGAAAGAAATGGATGGATGAATGGATGTCTGATAGATAGATAGATAGATAGATAGATAGATAGATAGATAGATAGATAGATAGATAGATAGATAGAAAGATAAAGATACAAAGAAACAAAGAAAGATAGACAGAGAGATATAGATAGATAGATAGATAGATAGATAGATAGATAGATAGATAGATAGATAGATAGATAGATAGATAGATAGATACATACATACATACATACATACATACATACATACATACATACATAGATAAATGTCTGGATGTCTGGATGTCTGGATAGATAGATAGATAGATAGATAGATAGATATATAGATAGATAGATAGATAGATAGATAGATAGATAGATAGATAGATAGATAGTTAGATAGATAAATAGAGATAGAAAGAAATGGATGGATGAATGGATGTCTGATAGATAGATAGATAGATAGATAGATAGATAGATAGATAGATAGATAGATAGATAGATAGATAGATAAAGATACAAAGAAACAAAGAAAGATAGACAGAGAGATATAGATAGATAGATAGATAGATAGATAGATAGATAGATAGATAGATAGATAGATAGATACATACATACATACATACATACATACATACATACATACATACATACATAGATAAATGTCTGGATGTCTGGATGGATGGATGGATAGATAGATAGATAGATAGATAGATAGATAGATAGATAGATAGATAGACAGACAGACAGACAGACAGACAGACAGACAGACAGACAGACAGACAGACAGACAGACAGACAGATGTCTGGATGTCTGGATAGATAGATAGATAGATAGATAGATAGATAGATAGATAGATAGATAGATAGATAGATAGATAGATAGATAGATAGATAGATAAAGATACAAAGAAACAAAGAAACAAAGAAAGATAGACAGAGAGATATAGATGATAGATAGATAGATAGATAGATAGATAGATAGACAGATAGATAGATAGATGATAGATAGATAGATAGATAGATAGATAGATAGATAGTTAGATAGATAAATAGATAGAGATAGAAAGAAATGGATGGATGAATGGATGTCTGATAGATAGATAGATAGATAGATAGATAGATAGATAGATAGATAGATAGATAGATAGATAGATAAATAGATAGAGATAGAAAGAAATGGATGGATGAATGGATGTCTGATAGATAGATAGATAGATAGATAGATAGATAGATAGATAGATAGATAGATAGATAGAAAGATAAAGATACAAAGAAACAAAGAAAGATAGACAGAGAGATATAGATAGATAGATAGATAGATAGATAGATAGATAGATAGATAGATAGATAGATAGATAGATAGATAGATAGATAGATAGATACATACATACATACATACATACATACATACATACATACATAGATAGATAAATGTCTGGATGTCTGGATGTCTGGATAGATAGATAGATAGATAGATAGATAGATAGATAGATAGATAGATATATAGATAGATAGATAGATAGATAGATAGATAGATAGATAGTTAGATAGATAAATAGAGATAGAAAGAAATGGATGGATGAATGGATGTCTGATAGATAGATAGATAGATAGATAGATAGATAGATAGATAGATAGATAGATAGATAAAGATACAAAGAAACAAAGAAAGATAGACAGAGAGATATAGATAGATAGATAGATAGATAGATAGATAGATAGATAGATAGATAGATAGATAGATAGATAGATAGATAGATAGATAGATAGATACATACATACATACATACATACATACATACATACATACATACATACATAGATAAATGTCTGGATGTCTGGATGGATGGATGGATAGATAGATAGATAGATAGATAGATAGATAGATAGATAGATAGATAGATAGATAGATAGATAGATAGATAGATAAATAGATAGAGATAGAAAGATGGATGGATGAATGGATGTCTGATAGATAGATAGATAGATAGATAGATAGATAGATAGATAGATAGATAGATAGATAGATAGATAAAGATACAAAGAAACAAAGAAAGATAGACAGAGAGATATAGATAGATAGATAGATAGATAGATAGATAGATAGATAGAT